>JAHZMV010003309.1:0-13209 GCA_027743765.1 Coecobrya sp. COE2
ATTTTCATATTCATTTGGAAAAACAAACGATTAAGAGTAGCCTCTCCAGACGCATACTTATTCGGTAGATATTTATGTATATGTACATGAGACATCCGAGAACTACTATTTAATAAAATTGCTCAAATTTTATTTTCTATTGTGTGATTTCCACTTTGCAAGTTTTCAGTATGAATGCCATGATTCGTTCATCATTAAAGTATAGGTGTGGTATAAAGGCAAGATTATTTATCAGTAAAAATAACCTTTCAACATGTTTGAGACATCGAACTTGAAAATGATTTTTTTTAAAAACAAGCCATTGCTACAATATTTTACATTACTGATTCAAAAATGTTGCTACTAAATCTAGTATGTAGTTATTATTGTGAGAAAATATTGTATTCGATTATGGTAAAATAAAAAAAAATTATATTCACAAATTTTTCAACTTTCATTGAAAGGTTAAGCATAATGAAAAAGGGTTACTCAAAGCAAACGCAAAAATAAGACTTATTAACACATAAAGGAGTGACGGTAACTATTATTACCAAATTGAGATGAGAGTTTAGATAAGTAGGGAGATAAGATAAGAAGAACGGTGATCGATTGTAGGTCCCCAAACCCTGAATTACCAGTTTTTGCAATAAATTAAAATTAAATGACGAGGAATATTTTGCCATGTTTCAGAAATATTGCCATGAAATGGACAATGAAAGAATGGCACGGATGTTATTTTCGACGGCATAAGTGAACAACTGAGTATACATAATGACTTCATATTCTACAAAAGTAGACCGTTTATTAAAACTACTGAAGAAAGTAGTATTCGAAATAGACTAGGTTGGACACAATCAGTAAACGATTTTGAAATGCGTAATGATGCTTCCGCTCTATTCAAAAATAAAAATCAGTCCATTCTGCTAACCATTGTTTGATCAAGTTGATGTTATAGTTTGAAAACTTAGTGGTATCGGGTATATCCTACGTACTTTCATGACGTGTTCATTACACGAGCGATTTTTATGAAAACCTTTCTAGATAAACATGTAATCATTCAAACTGAATTGTAAAATCTTGACGTCATCTGAGATATATGGGGCTAAGATAATACTTAGGGATATCTCTGTTTCAGAATGATCGAAACGGGTCAAAGCTCATAAAAACCACTCTGTAATTACCGATCTTAATAAAAATGTCAATGAAACAAATAGATTATCTCCTTTCATACATACAACCCAACACCCAACTACAAAATAGTAAAATGTAACTAGCTCAAATTTTAGTATTATTTATTAAGGTTTTGAAACTTTTATTGTTATGTATAAGAAAGAGAAACTAATCTTAAAGTACATGTCACAATTAATTTACCGCAAAACAAATACCTCCTCTCAAATACTTAAAGGTTAACCTGAAACGGCTAAAATCTTTTTGATTCCATGTATTGAATTTAAGTCGATTTTCTAAATAAAACTAGTGAATAGTTTAATGTATATTACTGTGCATATTCTAAAGTCTCATACCTTTAGAAATTTTTCAATGTCAACCTTTATTTCCTTCAGTCGGAAATGCTCTATGTGGAACATCGCATAAAGCAAATCGATTCCATGGAAATCGATAAATTTTAATGTGGTTGGTGTAAATTATTCATGTTAGCCTTCATTTTTTAAAAAAATCAATATAGAGTCAAAAATTCTTTCTATTAGATTTTCCACAAAATCAGATTTGAATGCCTTATCTACTCTAAGGATTTGTCCAAACCGCAAATTAATTGACTGCAAGGCTAAAGTTTCCTTTGCTTCCATGTATGTTAACCATCTTCCTGATACAGACTTGGCATCGATATGCAAGTTTTCTGAAATCAGTTTAAAATTGTACGTTACCTTAAAACCAATGTCGGTAAAACAAGAAGCCAAAGTCAGAAACGCCATTACACCAATAAATATCAACAGCATGACAAATCCTGTTACCAAATACAAATAAGGGGGTGTTATATGGAAAGTTTTAAATATGATGTAATTCCCGAATTCATGACACCAAAAAATTATGGAAACCACTATTGATATTAAAGATCAATAACGGATGCTATGCTTTATTTTCATTTGGGTATTCTTAATGTTTACATGTGTTCGTAATTACATATTTTAAATTCCTTGTTTATAATAATGAAATTATACATCTGTCACAATTTATTAAAACATGCTCCTATATAAAATTAAAAATAATTAATGATCTATCTTAACAAGTTGGATAGAAAATTGAAATTTTAAGTAGCAAAACAAAAATCAGAATCAAACATTAAGTCTGTCTGTCTCTCCGAGTGATAACTTGAAAATGCAAGCTCCGATTATTTTCAAACTTGGCACAAAGGTTCCATGTGTCAAGCGGACGAACCCTATTAAATTTGAGCAAAATCGGTGAAAGGTCAACCTAAGTGACCTTGACTATTTCAAAATTTCAAAGTGTAGCATAAACATGTGAAACATGATTTGTGGTCCATTTTCGACCAATAACAACAATCAACAGAGATATTTGGAAAATTCCCAGCAGTTTTTGAGAAAATGGCAAATTTAAAAAAAAATATGTTTTTTCCTCAAAACTTCTCAGCGGAATGGAATACTGGCAAACTTGTTTCTCCAAATAACAACCAATGACCTCGGAATACCAACACAATGATATAAAGCATTTCAGGTCAAAGGTTAATCTAACTAACCTTGACGATTTCAAAATTTTAAAGTGTAGCATATACATGTCGCACATAATTTATGGTCAATTTTCGATCACTAACAACAATCCGAAGTGATATTTTGAAAATTCGTAACAGTTTTCGTGAAAATGGCAATTTTACATAAATACGTTTTCTCTTAATAACCCCTCAATGGAATGGAATATTGACATAATGTTTTCTTCATGCAAGAAAACATGACTAAAGACTACTAACACAATAATCAAAGCATTTTAGGTCAAAGGTCAACCTTATTGACCTCAGCATGAACTTTTCATAAATAAAATAAGCACAATCCGAATTTGTAAACTGACATAAAGTTAGTGCTACAATACAAGAAACTTCAAGTGAAAAAGAAATAAGCCAAATGGCACGCCTAGAAAGGGTCTAGACCCATTCCCACATGAGCCCATTCCCACACAGGGTTCTTTTTCCACATAGGCCCCTTCCCACACGACCTGTTTCCGACACGATCTCTTTCCCACTCCGACCTTTTTCTACATGGTACTTTTCCCGCATGAACTGTTTGCCACATATACTCTGGGTCAAAGTTCAAAATCAAAGATTTATAGCAGCACTAGCAGTATTATTGCAAATTATAATTTTCTCATGTTGATACTGGCCGCACACTTCACGTAATTTAATGTAGTTTCTTTTGAAATATTTTCTGTTAAAACTGTTCTATATAACTTTTAAAAATTTATCAATGCCCGCCGGCTACAGCATTGATGATAGTTGAAGAATTAGTAAATACCTACTAAATTCGGTATATATAGGGAAAAAAATTTTAATATAACGCATTATATAGTTACTCATTTCAGATTAGATTTAGGTCAACCTGGCTTTCAAGCAAAAGTTTGAAATTGTACCTTTGCCTTTGATAGTAAACTTGTGCACTAGTGAAAACAAAATTATGAATTTTGTAGCCCTCCAATTTTAAGTGCCTAATTACCACTGCCTATGCACGTGATTGGATTCCCCAATTTGAATTTGTACTTTTACAATTTGAAAACAATTAAACGGTATGTCATTTTGGAAATGTCAAATGATATTTAGAAGAGATTGTTTATCTCAACGTCTGTTCGTGCTAACTTGATTTTTTAACCTTACGCACATGATTAATCGGGATGTGCCACTTGACTGATTTAATAAGTAAAAAATATAATAAATACATAAGACACAGTAAAACATTTTTTACTTGTGTGTAGACAAAAGATTCATACGAGTTTGTAAACTGTACTAGTAATCAACCGTCATGTGGGAAATGGATCATGTGGGAAAAGTAACTGTGTGGGATTGGGTCCTGTGGCAAAAAGTTCATGTGGGAAACTGGTCATGTGGGAATGGGCCTATGTGGGAAACTGACCCTCTGTGTGAATGGGCCGGTAACGCTTCACACATGAATAATAAATTTTAGTAAAGTTATTCTATATCCATTTTATCAAAATCTGACTGTAGCAGTCCACAATGCATTCTTCAAATGGACTAAATTCTCATTATTGCGATATTCTAGTATGTTAAAGTGGTTCTCGAGACGATTCGATGTGTATGCCTAAAAATCCCTAATCTAGGTCTCCTCAAAGTTCGTATTCACGAAAACAGAATTTTTGTTTTCAAAAACAGGATTCATTTTACAATAATATTTGTGAAAGCGGTAATATGTAATTTAGTTAGTAATATTTTTAGGAAATAAAATCGTTCAGAAATAATTTGTTGTTTTTGAATAATTCTTAAAAACTGAGAAGAATCATGTATTAAAAATATTATGATAATACCATATGGTTTCGGGCGGTTTTGAAACTTTCTAAATAATTTTAATGGGTTGCTGAAATGACTACTTTTTACAATTCTTAAATGTCTCACAGGGTGTCGGAGAAATATTTATTTTAGTAAATTTTTACCTATGATTTGTGCCAAACTGACATCTTCGGTGAATGTTTTTATTTCCATGATGTTTTATCTGGTATTATGAAGCTGCAAAGCAATTTTCAGCCCATAATTCACAATTTGAAAACTTTACCTCCGCGATTTCAAACTGAATTTTTGTAATTATTTTTGCTTCACTTGTGTTTCATAGGTCATAATAACATACCCGGAAAATCAGTTTCAGTTTGAAACTCCAAATTTTTATTTTTATTAAAATTATGACTACATAATTACTCAACTCTGGTGACCAATTTGATAGGTATATATTCAATTTTATTTATTATAATAAAAAATTATTCAAAAACGAATAACTATTTTGGAATGATCTTTTAAAAAAAATAATATGATGATTACTTACATATATCGGCTTCTTTAAGATTTATTGTAGAATGAAAGCTGTTTTTGAAAAAAATCCTCTTTTCATCAATACGGACATTGAGGGGACCTAGCCCCAGTGGCTTAAACATTCAAGGGTTTTGAAGCATACAAATCGAACCTTCTTAAAAAGCAATATAATATAATAGAATATCACAATAGTGAGAATTTGGTCAATTTGAAGGATGCATTGTGCAGTGAAACAATAAATAAAATAAGCACCGGAATGTACTTCCATAAACCAATGATGTTAAGAATTCATTACTTTCTCCAGAAGTCAATTTTTTATTCCAGAAGTAGATTCAAAGATAAACTCTCGATGATTTTTTATATTAGATTTAGATTTGATTGTGATATTAGCTGCCAACTCATATATAATAGTATATGGATTTTTTGAACTGTCCCTTGAATTGCAATAATTGTTTTTTTCATTTGAAATAGCATAATAACTCAAAACCTATTGGATCTTGTTAGTACCATTTGTTACCAAATTTACTACTTCCATTACAGAAGCATTAAACGTCCTCATACCATCTTCCAGAATGTTATACATCTGCTGTGAGGTTGCATAATTTATTGCCAGTTTATTTTGATTGTCAACAGCTGCTACACAGGAAGGCTCTTTTTCAATAAGATATTTTGCAGCAAAAATGTCATCACTCTCAACGACCAAATGTAGAGCACACTTGCCATTCGCGTCTTCAATAAGAATATCTGCCCCGTGATCAATCAAATCTGTTATAATTTTTGAACGATGATTTGCAGCAGCAATATGCAGAGCTGCATTTCTACTAACATCAGCCAAGTTAAAGTTTAACCCATGATCGTGCAGCAACTTAAAAATTGAAGGGAGGATTTTCTCATAATCCCAATACTTTCCATAAGGATATTCATAACCTTGTGTTCTACATTTAAAAATGACATGCAAAACACTATTACTGTCACTGTCAACAAGATTGACGTCAACTTTAAGTTCTTCGACAAAAAAAGTTACCAGCTCCAACACGAACGTCGGAAATATTGGACTTTCAACGGTAGCCCGAAATAATGATTTGATCATTAGAAGGAACGGAGTTTCTCCGCTAGAATTTCTGCTGCTTAGTAGACCCGCCTTGTTTTCAATTAAATAATGAATAAACTCTTTTAAGGCACACATCTCTTTTAACCCTGTGACTTCAAGTCCGTTCTCATAAAATCGTTGGTAAAAATCTTCCATACCAAAAAGGAAACAATGTAATATTCCATCCTTATTCTCGCTGTGCTCTTGTACTTTGGACCAATTTGTTGGAGCGCACTCTGGATGAGTATGTATGAGAAATTTACAAAATTCTATTAATTTGTACCTCAAACCAATCAATAAAAAATTTAATGTACGGTCTCCAGAAAAACTTGTAAATAATAAAGCAAACATTTTGCTGTCGAGAAACATGGACGCCTGAAAAAATGCAAAAATCTCGGGCGCATCCGTAATCCTTTCAACAAACAAATTTTTGAAAAAGTTGCCTTGACAAATTTCTCTAATTTCAATATGCGCTCTATCAAAGTCATAACAAATAAGTTGTTTCCTTTCTCTACACATCGCAGAGAGAAAATGGAACAAATGAGGGAATTTTAACTGATAACTATGACTCCCGGCATTTGTTGTACCTAACACTTGCCAAAGGAAGTATTGAAAATATTTATGTTTTCCACCACTGGAATTTTCTGTTAATATACTAACTACATACCTTGCCACAAAATATTCCGCAATAGTTCTGTGCATAAATTTAAGTGGTACAAATGACAAGATAAGCCCCTGTAGCGTAAGTGCGGACTTTAATGTGTTACCGTGCTCCTTAATACTAAGTAAATGACATTCAAGAAGACTGTCGGCAATCTTTTCAGAAAATAGTAATTTAATAGCAAAGTAAGTGTGCGACATTATCATGTCTTCTAGCAATATTTTACCACTACGACCCTCCCAATTAATGACCTCCTTGCATTTATTAGTATGATACTCCTTCCACTTTTTAATAATCAATTTGTTATACAGATCAAGCAGTGAATGAGTTGGAGCAGCCTCTAAATTAAATTCGCTACGCATTACTTGCTCCTCGTAAATTTCGGCTATGAAGCTGCATTGCAGTGGAATACCGGCTAATTCGGATTCTTCCACGGAGAAAGGTATGTTAATGCATTGAACGGCCAAAGTGTGCAAATTTTCCGAATCTGGTTTATTGCATACATAACTGACGTTACGTCGATATAAACATTGTAGCCAGTAAGTTTCTAAAAAATTAATTTGATCTTTCCATGTAAAAGGTTCAAGTTTATACGCTAAACAGCCAAACGCTCTGTGCAAATCTGGCACCATATGATCTCGCGCAGTAGCCCAAACGCGTGCTCTGGGAATTTCTTGTTTAATAATTTTCAGTGCTTCCATGGCAGTTTCTCGCTTTTGGTCTAGGATCTCATCGAGGCCGTCGAACAGAATGTTAATCTGCACCTTCCTAACATCCTTATTCTTTAGTGAATCTTTATTCTTTGGTAAGTCCTTATTCTTTAGCATCTGGTTCAAAATTTCCCTTTCAAATTTGTCTACACAGGCCATTTCTAACAACACAGAAATTATGTGTTGCTTGTTCACAGCCGACTTTTCACAAAGTTGATTTGCAAAGTTAATCGCATCAACTTCAACAACTAGTACAATTTTGTCGGTATTCATTTCCTCACGAATCCGCCTACCTATATTTCTAACCATAAAAGATTTTCCCATACCTGGTTTGTCGGAAATGACAACAATTCTTTCCTCTTCCCATTCTCGTCCCTGTATGTTATTCAAAAAATCCGTTTCCGTTTGATTGAAATATTTACGATCAATGTCAGTACCAAAACGGTTACCTTGTGTGTTCATCCATTTGAATGTGCCACTACACACATAGTCAAGAAAATGAATATTAAAATTTATGTAAGGCATATCTTCCATAGTAAATGCAAATGCAGACATTATCTCATTATAATTTGGTTTGTCACTCGGAGGAGGTACATAAATAGGTACGATAACTGGCTGACTCGAAAGTCTAAACTTGCCATCAGGGTGAGATGTATTTATGTGACTAACTCTTTTCCCTTTTGAATTTTTTAATGCCTCAGCAAACCTTATATTTGCAAGAACAAAGACATCAGTACGTGGTGCCTTCAATATTCGTTCCCATTTAACTTCAATTCTCTTGGAAATACGTCTTTGCAAATATATATCATCTGGAGAGGAGCTGCTGCAGCACTGCTCAAAAACCTTTGGCTGATGTTTTCTAAGCAGCTTGTTGAGCGTATCTCCCTCTACACTTTTCAGTAGGTCTGATATGTTAGCTTTTGGTATAATATTTTCAAGGCGCACAGGTTTGCCATACAGTGAAATTTCCCATTTGGAAATGATTTCCGTAGGGGAGAGGTCTTTGCAATATTTCTTCGCATATTCATTCCCTTTCAAAGGATTACAGAAATGTGAAATATTGCCTTTACCAAAGATTTCTTGAGCCACTTGAGCCATTCCTTTGCTATCTTTCACATCAACATTATTATCCTTTCTGCCTGCAGTGAAAACTACAATTCTGTTTGTTGCAAGGGCAAGCTTGTCTAACTCTACATGCGACTCTATATCACATAATCTGGTTCCTATTATAAAAATAAAATGCTCGTTACCATGGCCGCGACTAGTTTCAAACCAGGTTAATCTACAATCAGTTGGCTGGCTTTCTCCAGCACGGTACCACTGGCAAGTCAAGTT
Organism: Coecobrya sp. COE2; assembly: GCA_027743765.1. Taxonomy (NCBI): domain Eukaryota; kingdom Metazoa; phylum Arthropoda; class Collembola; order Entomobryomorpha; family Entomobryidae; genus Coecobrya; species Coecobrya sp. COE2. The sequence continues at coordinate 8,772 of JAHZMV010003309.1, forward strand.
GCCATTTCCAATTGTCACTGTCAGCGTAGCGCTTCCACCCAGCAATTCCTGAACCGTGTTCACCGGAAGATATCTAAATTCCAGAGTGAGATTCTCACCAGAAAATGACCCTGTATAGCGCATATCCATTCCACCTAAAACAAACACAAACATTTACATTTCGCCTGTAAAACCCATATTGCACCGACACAATATTTCTATGCGTTACCTAATTTTACGTCTTCTAAAAGTGCTTCATCTATATTTTCTAAAACACCATCCAAATTAACCGGTAAATTCCTAACGCATGACTCAGTCAAATTCTCAAATCCATTACGGTAGTAACCTTCCAGAGCCGGATAATCTCTGCGAATTGGATGGAATCTGATCCAAAGGAAAGGGAAAAGTCTTGGAAAGTAGCTTGTCCAATACTCTACAAGCCGGTGTTCATTCAAGTTTCCATCCGCTGTGAACCACCCTAGCTCGTGTTTTCTATCCGGGGGAAAGTCGTCTGCGTGTTGGTGCTTGTCTCGAATTAGTTTAAAGAGTTGACTTACTGTTATAATATCCGTCTCTGAGTGATTAAGAGGCCGTATTCCGTATTTCAAAATTATCTCGTTTGCTTCATTGAATAAGCCTGTTTTCTTCTTGATATATCTCATTGATAAAATGTCGTAGTGGGTGTTCGCTATCTTTTCCTTTGTTTGCTCGTCAGCCGGCTGCTCCTTTGGCTTGTCTAAGACAATTAAAAATCCAGTCTAGTGATTTTAAATGACTCTCCAAATGCCAAGTGAAATATTTTTTAAAAGATAATCCATTTTACTCTTTTCTTCTCGAATGTCTTCCAAAATATCACACTTAATTGCCTCCAGTACTGCTTTCCATGAATTTTCCTGCCATACCACTGGATTCTGTGAATCAATGGCCTTTGTCACGGCAACGTCCAGGTTCTTCAATTCAGTTTTGTTATCCGAATTACTATACACAGTTCCCGGATTACTGTCCACAGTTCCTGAATTACTGTCCACAGTTCCTGAATTACTGTTCACAGTTCCTGAATTACCGTCCACAGTTCCTGAATTACTGTTCGAATTGACTGAATTTCTCAGCTCCTTGCTTTGATGACTGTCCAAATTTTTTGGATTGTCTGTCACAACCGACAGATCTGCAGTAATTAATTGACATATTTTTGATGCTTTCCAAAAATACGGGTAAGAAAAAATTGTCGAAAATGGAACCACATTTGCTGCAGATAAATAAATAATTACATAACTGGGTTGTAAGACCAAAAACCTTGGAGTATAATAAAATTGATTTTCTTAGTATTTATTTATAATTTTACCATTTTCAGCCATTGCTAATCCAATGTCCTTTTGTTAATATTATGAAACAGTTTCTGAGCACGAAAAGCAAATTCGCATATATTATAACAAATTTAAGACTATAGGTTTCTTTAGTTCCATTTTTAGCACAATATTTACAACTGATCATAAATTTGATATCTGAGTGATTTTAGTAACAAGATTTTAATTTGTTTGGTTGTCACAAGCACTTTCTTCACAAAAATATTATGTTAAATTTTTAAACTGTATGTACGTCTAGTTATTGAAAACTTGGGATTTAATTGCGTATTAATAATAATAATAATAATAATGTATTTATTGTTAAATAGATAGCATCATTACGGTAGAGGCGTATTAAATTATTTTTGTTTTAAGATTTTTGGAAAAGCTGTAAAACCAGTGTTTGTTAGTGGCTTGGACGGTCAAGGAAGACTGGAATTGAAAACGAAAAAATACGTTGCAAAAATGACTCAATAGGCAGACTGAACAGATGCACAATACGTGCAAAACTTTGTTTTGTCATGCATGCAATGCATTTACGTTTGCCGTTTCTGTTGCTCAGTGTATTATGCCTTATTATACCAGATTTTTTTTTCAAGGAGAACGTGTTGGTTTGCGTCTGCTCCTCTCTGACAATTTTAGATAAATGGCAAAGTTACATGCCAACAAGTGAATCAAATTGGTTAACAAGGTATATAATAATATGTTACACTGCATTTGTCACCAGCATAAACCAACAGACTGCGCCGAATCAAAGCTGGGCAGACGTTGTCCCAAGAACAGGTTTCCATCATTTACTAGTGGTAGGAAAGAAAGTGTTTCTAGTTTTTTATGTTGATCTTCAGACTTTCCTGTGATGCGCAGGCTTAACTATCTACATTGGTCTGTTTTTCTCTTGCTTATTATCAACAGAAATAAATCAAGGTTTTTTACAGAAAGTCCAAAGTGCAATGTAAATGCTCTCATCACTTTTGCTTGTAACGTCAGTAGTGTCTGCTTTAATTATAAACGTATGCTGGAATAAGTTATTGTTGTTGCATTTTATGAGATTGATATAGGTGCCAGAGTTGCGTTTTATAACTGTTTACATTTTTATGAGAGAGAAATATAGTCAAATGGCGGAAGATAATTTATAATAATTTAAATCATTTTCATTAAACCTTAATTTATTTTATTTATTTTTCAAGCGTATACAACATATAACATGTATTTAACATTTAAGGTTTAAGCAAGTCATTTCTGTCCAATTTTCATTTATCGCCAAACCGAAACCACATTTGGTTGGCGACAACATTTTAGCATCTAAAATAAATGTGTTTATTTTACTTTCAATTTAATTCTCTCTTAAATGTTATACATATTTAGGTTCCATTAACAGGTTAGGATAAACGAATTTTATTACTGCGTACATTTTTATGAAAGAAAGTTGTAATAAAAGGATGGAGAGTAACTGTTTACAATGAGCCGAATCTCTGATGCTACAAAATAATTGCATTTGATCAATTTAAGTTTGGTATTTAAATTAAACCAATAAAGTAAAAGCAAATATTTAAAACAAATAAATGGTTTTGATTATTCCCCGAAAATGATTTTTTATTACGCACTTAGAATTTTACCATTTCCAGCCATCATTCCTTTCAGCCAACAGACCACAGAACAAAAACAAACAAACAAACAAGCAATTTTAATTTTGCTCAATTTCAGCTCTATGTGAATGACAATTTATTGAAACTATCCTTTTAGCTTTAATTAAATCTGAGATTTGAATAGTTTAATACTTTTACCAAAACTCTGAAAAAATCTTGTTACTTAAATCTTACGAAAAAAATACGTTAAGATAATCACTCATAACACAAACTGCCAACATGATGACCCACAACACTTATCTCGTCAATGATATGCAATACATGTTTTTGGTTTTGTGGAGCATCATATTAGTCCCTTACAAGAAACGACAAGCCAATCTTAAACACCACTAACTGCATTGCGTCTGCTCTCTTTTTTAAATGCTGGACAAATATTAAAATCATATTCGAGCAAATGTAGACGAGTGACTAATTATGACCAGCCAAAACAAACCAACAGCTCGATATGGCAGGTTCGAACATAATATTTTATTCACCTATTTGCTGCAACGTGGTAATCCTGTTTGATTGCTGATTGATGATGCTTTAAACTGTGTAGTAAAAAGCAGCACAAGCAGAAGAGAACGCTATGTCATTGGGGGACCCCTCATTCCTTCCAAAGATTTTTAATGCTTTGCTGTTTGAGTACTCCATGGAATGTATTGGATTGAAGCATGAAAAGATAAAAAAATCGACATATTAATATTAGCAGCCAAGTACCAAAACGGATTTTTCGGTTATTTTTCTCTATGTTTAAGTTTGTCAATAGAAATACTTCAATGAAATTATTATTTAAATGTTTCCACTGTCAAGCTGAGAAAAGGACAAAAATCTCTGGAAAGAATGACGCGTGTCGAGATTACATAGCGTTTTTGTCTTCTGCTTATGCTGCAGCTTACCTCACATTTTAAATTACAAGAATTGAAGAATGAAAGTGAAAAATCAAAATGAGATGCAACAGACACTTTTTCAGGTTAGAAGACTTTTACCTTCCTTTGCTTAGTGTGACCTTTCCCATATATACACTGTGATTTTGAAAAAAGCCACAACAAGCTTAGCAACAACATAATAAAACCGTACGTAGAAATTCTTGAAAATTTCCCTGCGACGCAATTTTCAAAATATTCCTACTAGACAAAAATTCCCCTAGTTTTTTCAAAAAGCCTACTTTTTCATGCAAATCTCTACTCACCAATTAGGACGGAATTTTCCAAAATATCTCTAGTTTTTTTAGAAAATGTCTCTGATGGAAGGACTAAAATGCCGGCGACGCGTAAGAATTTTCATGGACGATAAAACGATTCAAGTTTGAAAACATTTATTTAATATATTGTGTTTTCCATAACGCTTATTTAAAACTTAAAAATTTTATGTTTATGATTTTTAGTAGATAGATAGATAGATAGTTTATTGTCAATTGGAGCCCTCCGTACAGGTACATAATTGAGGAAAATTATTTCCATTGACATGCATTGCATTACATTTAATTCT
>JAHZMV010003310.1:0-11970 GCA_027743765.1 Coecobrya sp. COE2
ACCATTTGAGGTTACAGTTTAATTGCTTGATTGACGGTTACAGACGGTTTGATTTCGAAAATGTTTGCACTACCCCATAGAGGCTACTTAATTCTGCCATTTGCGTGGTTTATTCAGCTCTTCATCTCGAGCACATACATGTTTAAATAGCACAATTAGTTTCTTATCACAATTTAATTTACTGGATATTATATATCAGTTAATATTTTCGTTATACGTATCAGTAAATGACAATTAATTACTAAACTAAAAGAATATGGACTAAATATAAAGGAAGGAAGACCTTTCCTTATAGGCACATTGAGAAAAAAAGTGTATTTATTTATATAAAGCATTTTGTATGAATGATCCCGATTTTCAGAATAAGTTACCTATGCGGTTTCTTGTTCACATGTAAAGAATTTATTTCACCTATTTATCGTAGCATTTTAGGATTAATTGATGGCGTCCTCCAGGGCCCTACGTGCGTTCACTCTTCCGTAACCATAAACATTGTTTGGAAAAGTATCAGACGGAATGCCACCACAAGGGTTAGCAGGTCCAAGTTGCTGGTCAGCATTGTCTAGGAGAAACTGTTTTATTTCAGCTAAGTTGAAGTTTGGGTTGTGAGCAAAGAGAAGTGCTGCAGTTCCAGCGACATGCGGGGTGGACATGCTACTTCCGGAAAGGGTGTTGTAATCTGTATCACCAGTGTGCCATGATGACCGAATATTTTGTCCTGGTGCTATGTTTTGAGAAAATAAATTTGTTAACTAGTTAAGTAAAATTAAAGCAGGTGAAATGGTAATTACCACAAATGTCCGGTTTAATGTTTCCAGACAGAGTAGGTCCACGAGAAGAAAAACTGCAGACTTGGTCGGAGGGTGTGGTACAGCAAACACTAATACTGTTAATGTTGTCCCCTGGAGAGTTTGCACTTCCACAGGATGGCCCAGAGTTTCCAAGAGGGAAAAAGGGAACAATACCAGCGCTAATCCAGGCATTAATAACAGGATTAAACCAGGTTGATCCTTGACCACCACTCCAGGAGTTCGAGACTAGAGATGGAGCCAGACCACAGTTCGGTTCACTCCCGTCCGGAAGGGTAGGACAAGTGATCCATTGTCCTATTGTATTCAGAAAGAATAGAAACTTTTACAGGTTGATTATGAATTTAATTACAGATTGGAAAGTTTATATATTACCGCAAGCATTAAGGGCTGCCTCGGTGCACGAGGAGGTGGAACATCCACGGCATGCGATCCATGCGGCTCCGGGTGCTACACCTATCCCATTCGAACCAACTAGAGTTCCCCTAAAACATCAAAATTGTTAATTCTGACAAAAATATGCATACGTTATAATGAAAAAAAAACTATTTTACATGACATGGGTTCCGTGACCACTCGGGTCATTTGGGCTGGCAGACCTTCATAGGATGAAAGATGAATTATATAATCCACATGAAAAACTATTTAGTAAAGTTTAATTATTATGAAAATATTATATAAACTTACCCAGTGTAGGGATCATACCAGCCATATTCACTTCTGTAGTTGTTGTGAAGAGCCTCGTGAGTGTATCTTACGCCCGTGTCAATGGTGGCTGTTGTAATTTATAGGAAGATCAATCAAATAATTACTTGGGATAATAATACCTATCTGAGGTATTAATTTTTATTGTACCAACAACCGCTCCCGCTCCATTGTTCCCCCCTGTAAGTGCCCATGCCTCTGGGGCTTCAATCTTTTCAATACCCCATTCGGCAAGAATGGAACTGTTAATAGCTGTTACTGGGCTACTGAGCTCTACAACGGCTTCTTCTCGAACTTCTGCCACTTGTGGTAGGGCTGCAATGTCACGAACCAGTTCGTCGTTAGCATTATGAACGTATATCCTATTGTTGATCCACAAGGATGTGTACTGGACATCATCACGGTTATTGAGGAGATTCAGCACGCTTTCCTGAGACGATGCCCGCAACTCTTCTAATTGTGATTTAAGAGAAGTTATCCTTGAGCCACGAGTGGTATACTTCGTGCTATCAATTTTTTGTAGAACTTGATCTGTATTTTGAGTAAAGCTTATGACAACGTTTGCAACACCCTTGGTGTTCAAAACATGTTCGAGTTTGGGGTCGATCTTGGAGGCCGACGTTGCAACGCCAAAGGCGCAGATGGCCATAAAAAGAATATTACGCATCATTTCAAATTTCAAAAAAAATTTAGTTATTTTGATGTAGTTTTCAAATGGTACAAACCATAAATGACAACAAAATCCTGATTTTTATACTCAACGAATACTTACGAAGATTGCTTATCTACACGCGCTCCCATAAAGCTATTCCATGAATTGTTTACCAATTTTTGTTTGGATTAATTTGACCAATAAAGTGAAGCTTTTGAAATTAAAATGTCATGCAAAATGATTGAGCTGATCATTGTCCCAAACAGCAGCAGTTCGCTTTCATGGAAAATAGGTACGCTACGTGAAAATCAATAGCCAGTATTGATAAGAATAATGAATGATAATAGATTCGTATCATATTACGCAAAGCTCGTAGTAGGCATATAAAAATCATAATTATCAATTTTCCACATAAATCCAATTATGTTTTTACCAATCAGGTTGTTGGACCTTTTATATTTTGCTGCATCTACAAGTTATGATTTCAAAAACCAGAGTGATGCCACAACACCCAATCATGTACCCTAAAAGCAGTAGGATAACTGAGATATGTTCTAATTTCATGGCTTCATATGGTTCGCTTTTCTTCAAATCACTTTTCATTAAGCCTCTGCTCAGGGCCATCAAGCTAAATGTATATCGATTCCACGTGCTTCCACCAATGGCTTTTGTTTTATTGACTTGAGAAATCAGTTTGGTCTGCTTTACTAAATTAATGGCAAAGATGAGCCTTTCATAGATCCCACTTTCTGTCAACGTTGCCATAAATTTATGAAATTTTTTCCTACTATAATAATTCCTTTGCAAGGTCCAAAAGTGTAGTTTAGTTAGAAAAGTTGGCTCGTTCACATTTTTCATGATTTGTCTTCTCGCAAATATTTCGAGCAGGGGATTCAGAAACCGTAAATCTATATCCCATGGCCATATACTGAATACATTGTATAGTAAAGCGAATCTTTCACCAGTGAGGCTCAATCTTTGCTGAAAATTCATTGCAAAATTGTTATCATATTCTTGAAAATTGGTTGCCGAGTAATTGGACTCACTCCAAATTGGTAAACCCCGAGTTACGTTTACAACTAGTGTTGACATAGAGTATGGCTCGGTAATGAAATCTAATCTAGACAAAAGCATATCCGAAATGTCTTTTCCTTCCCAGAAATGTTCTTGACCATCACTGAGCATTTTCCATATGGTATATAGACGGTAGCTGGTTCCATGATCTGTTATAATTGGAATAAGATGCTTAGAGTCTATGAAAAGCTGCCTCTTATTTTCCGGAACGTTCTCTGGGTCGGCAGTTTTCGTCACGAAGGAATACATTGAAGAAGTATAAAAGTTCCTTATAGCCAGCGTACCAAATATCCAACTCATAAGTAGCCCAGAATTTTTTAGCGTTCTCCGCCCACGCATATCTGCATCTCCCTGTTCTAATAGAATAGACATTATCCAGAAGATCCATTTCGAATCCCTTTTACCTAGCCAGAGAAATACGAATATCAGGATAATTGTCAGTGCCAGAAGGGCCCACTCTATACCTGTGAGAGGTTTTATGATTATCTCCAAAACGTCGGTTTTCATTGAGCCACCAACCAGTCCAAAATCTTCATTTTGCCCCAGAATTACTGAAAACTGCAGACCATCAAAGTGAACCCCAAAGGGAACGGGGCTGGAGGCAGGATGATTTCCTAGGTCAAACTCAGTTGAACTATCGGCAAGTGTAGCACCCATGTATACTATGGAACTCGTGTTTTCTGAAACGGTAAACATTTCCTTGGCACAGTTATCCACGCGCAGAATCTTATTAGTATTTTGCATTGCTTTCACGTTAAGCTGCTTCGTCATCAGATTGCACTGCACAGATTCCATTTCTGCACCGCCAATGTAATACCCGAAATTATTAAGCTTTTCACCACCGACACCAAACGTGGAACGCAAATGGTTAGGAATAATGGCACCAGATAAATACGGAACAGGAACAGGGACCATAATAGCTATTCTAGAGATAATATTAAAGCGATTCATATTTTTGGAAGGGACAAGCGATAAAATTAACCTCGTTTTATCACACGTGAAGCAGTTGACTAACCAATTAAAACTTTTCTCTGTAGCATTTTCCCACAGCACAACTATTATAATTGCGTTGGACATAATTTCCGGCAGTTGAATAAAATACTCAAATTTAGAATGTATTTTGCTGGATTGCTTCAGAAAAGTCAGGATGAAGTCTGGGCCAACCCGCCTTTGATAAGGCCAGCTTTCAAAACTTGAAATAGACATCCAGTAAGGAGCAAAAGTTAAAGTGGTCAAGCTGTAGAAATTGGGTAGATTTGAATGGTAAATAGGATAGTTATCATCTTGCTGTTGGTAGTATTTAGAATTATCTTCCTGATGCGGCATAGTGGCAATATGAAGGGTACAAGTGACTCTCAATTTTACCGAGCTAAATACCTTAAAAAAGATGAATCCAAGTGTAATATTGGTCGAGTTTGGGGGTATACTGTGAAGTCTCACAAAGGAGGAAATAGATCCGGACAATGTGTCAAGATTGACAGAGGAAAATTGATTTTTACGAGATTCCCTGACAAAGTGAATGGTACAAGGCGTACTCTCGAAAACCTGAAACACACGTCGGATCTGACTTGGGGAAAAGTGAGACTCCTCTGTGAAAATGGGAAAGGCATTAACGGAGAGGAATATGCTTACAGGTAAAAGCTGAGTAGTTAAAATAAATGTGGCCATGAATATAAATATAAATAAATAAATGTTTCCGAAATTGTGGCCATGATAATTGTTTCTTTTCCCCATGTGAATTAGAGTATTGTCCCATCCATTCGTTATCGAAGTGAGTGTTCCAAAGAATATTGAAACCGATCGAAACGACATATTATTAAATACCAATCTTTTAAAAACTTATCTGTCAATATATTACACTTTTAGAAAATGTAAAATCCTCAAGTTGATGTAAGTGTCTTTTTATTACATTATGTATTTATGTGACAATATATTGAAAATGTGAAAATTTAAAGGATGATTAATTGGGAGGATGTCGGTAAATGAATAACAATTTCAGAGATAGATAACTTGATATTTAAAAAAATATTTATCCTTCAATTAAGGAATTTGTTATGCTTGGTACCGCTATAAAACAAATATGTTTGACTGTTATTGCATGATTTCATAATACATTCATAATGAAATAGCACGACAACATACTGTATTTTACGTAGAAAATAAATGGGAATATTTTACGTTATGACACGCCCACATTGGCTTACATATAAAATTAATTCATACTAGTCTGCATGAAAAAAAAACTAACTTTTCAAAATGGCTACTCCTCCAATCTGGCCCATCACTAAAACCGAAGAAATAACGAGTGTTTCATATAATTGTTTCATGAATGTTTCGAAGACGCCTTTCTGTATTTTTAATTGTTTTAAAAACTATATAGATAGAGTGGGCGTCTTGTCATACGAATAATTTGAACAATCTGAAAAGTTGAAAGTACAAATATACAGGTGTTCCATATTTAAACATTTTTGCCTACCTTTTATTTCTATAAACCTGATGCGCAGCCGATATTTTGAGCCCTATTCATTTTTTTGACTTGTCCAAGTCATGCAATGCTAAATAATTTAATATTGCTTAATAAACAAATTCCATATAACCTCAGATATACGGAGTACACATCGTGGAAGGAAAATTATACTTTTATGCAATCCTGTGTTGATTGACATTGGCAAGAGCAGAAGTGATAGATTAGCACCTACTTCAATAGTTAACTTGAAATTAAAAATTATAGTGCTAATCGTGTCCACACGTGTACACATCTATCTCGATATATGTTTAAATCTCGTTGTCATTTATAAACTTTGAAAATTCCAAACTTCTGACATTTGTTGAAAAGTAAAAATCAACCTGTCAGGTAAAATAATATGGTCCCCTTTCTCAATTCATGAAAAATATGAGACAAAACAAAAGTCTGACTGTCATTTGTTCCTCCTAAGTTTTATCTGCTTCAATCATTATTGGATACAATATATTATTATTAGGGCTATTCCTAGATAAATCTGGAAAGGGAACTGTCAACAACTTGATTAAATTATAATGCATGATGATGGACTCGCTTTCTCATGGTCAGTATCACGGTTCTTCCTTTCGCCATATTTGATACTAACCTTATAGAGAGTATTGCGTGGCATTAACGACTTATTTCTGCCTTTAGTTTAGTAATAAATGATTATATGCTTACAGGTTTCCAGTGATTTACGAAATATTGATTAGGTTAATACTAAGTTCGGAGAAGTCTTCATGTATTTTTCATTTTACGACTTGCCTGATTTACTCAACCAGCGCATAGGTCCATTCAGTCCAGAACATTCCATAGGAAAACAATTTCAGTAAAATTGGTTCTTATTTTAGCTCTGTAGAAATAACAGAAACTTGCTCACGGGTCGTCAGAAATCAGAAACATGTATAATTCCCATTTTAGTTTTGCCAGTTTACAGATACTAATATTACTCATTGTTACCGTTAGTGTGCATTTCTCTCAGTCGCAAAACTATGGTTTACAGGCACATGGGATAATCTTTGAACATTTTTCAGACTGCTCTGTAGTGTTTATTGGAGTGGATAATTCCACGGAAAATCTCCTGGAAAAAGTTGTTACCAAATTGTCTACATTTGTCTTTCGAGCTAACCTTGAAAAGGAGCCTAATGGAGTTAAAGATTCGAGAAAGTTTAGCTCATATTGCAAACTAGTTTTTACATTTGAGGAAACAAAGATGCCAAATTTTGAATTGCTTCAAGCACTGGCTTTACTGAAAACTCCGTTAATTAAACGTGACATTGATCATTTTATTTTTCTGACGTCGAGTGTACGTCAATTGACTTCAAGTCCAACTTTTAATTGGGCGAAAAATAATATCAGGTTCAAGTTGGTGATTACGCCAGAATCAGTCACAGCAAACTACAAACTTTCCCAGTTATTTCCGGATCCTGTAGCAAATATGCAGAATTTCCCCCCACTCCGCATTGTGGGACCGGTCAAGTATATATCCGTGTTTGAAGTGGAGCGCAGTATCCAAAATAATAACTATTTAATTAGGCGGGGTCTTTACGCAGATATGTTCCACATGGTTCAGAAAAGACTAAATTTTTCTTACAATTTTCAGCCATGCCATGCCTTTGGTGATGGGATTCCAGAAGGAAAAACTGGGATATTACTGCCCAACGGTACTTGGGCAGGTTGTGTGGGCGATGTGCTCTACGGCAGAGCAGACTTTGCCATCGCAACAAGTGCCGTAGATCCAGACAGATTTGAAGCTGTCGAGTATCTAACACCCATTTGTTACAATTACATCATGTTCTTCACTCACCAGCCCAGAATCGTGTACTCTTGGAGAATAACTTTTGCTGCGTTTGGTGGCAAAGTGTGGGCACTTGTAGTGGGTCTTACGGTAACTGCCGTTCTTGCTACGTATACGTTTACAGAAAGAAATGGATACTCACTTGAATACCTGCTACTTTCTATTTACGGAAATTTATTGAATCAGCCCATTTCTTCAGAGCCCACGTCAATATCCTCAAGGTCAGTATACGGAACGTGGTTGCTAACAGCAATCATTTTGGGAACTGCATACGAGTCCAGCCTGAAGTCTCTGATAGTCCTGCCGGGAACTACATTTGTACCGGAAACAATGTCAGAGTTGGCCAACAGTTATCCTAATTTCCAGTGGGGAGCATCTGTAGGATTCCGTGGGGGAATCGGAGAGCAGGTTATGAAGCACAGTGAAAATCCGGTGATTAAAAAGGCGTACAAGCATATGTTGAAAGATAAAAATCTGACTGAATGTCTTAAGAAAGCAGCAACCACAGACTATGCGTGCTTTCACTGGGACGTCATGGCAAAGTTTATCATGGATACTGAATTTGTCGCTAGTAACGGTCATCGCTATGACTTTCTCTTTGCCAAGGATACCGTCATGTTCCTTCCGAGAACGTGGTCAACGAGAAAAAGGTATTTAATACTTATAAAAATTATTATCATTCGAGTATTTAAAACAGATGAATTTTTGTAGAGAAGTGTACGCGGCCGGATTTAACCGTGTGAGTGGACAAGCTTTTGATACCGGATTGTGGCAACAGATCATGGCAAGAGATGCGAGAAAGGTGAGAGTGGAAATGGGGGAACAGGTGAAATTGGGAAAGAGACATGCTCTCTTGGGCTCTCAGCTTTTGGCTGAGGAAGAAGATGATGGACCAAAGCCCTTCAAGTTTGGAACGGTCCAAGCAGCCTTCGTATTTCTCTGGGGAGGGGCAACATTGGCCCTTTTGGTGTTTCTGGGTGAAGGGCTTTTCAGAATGTTGGCTGTGCAGTTGAGGAGAAAGTTCAATGTCAAAATGAAAACTCAATTGTTGCTATTAATTCATGAAATATAATAAAACTTGTATAACTGACGTGTATACGATTGTTAATGTTAGTTCTCTGTTGTAAAAACTATAATTTAAAATACAAATATAAACTAATACCGTCATTGTCCAGTTTACTTTTATTATACTATTCTTCTTGATAAGACGCGTACATAATAATGCCGAAAGCAACACATCTAAACTAATGACAGTGACAACTACATATAATAATAGCATTCGTCAACCATACTTTATACATAGAACAGTCATACTATTGTCGGACAAGACATTTATTTGGGACGGTCGTTTATGAAAATGTAACCGATTTTATCACCACGTTGATTGTAGACCCTGACAAGTAAACGGGTGACGGGTAAAAATAACAAAAATAGCATAGTTTTTCTAAAGGCTAGTAAAAGCATAGCATAACATGTCTTGCTGTCTGTTCGTCTGGGAAGGTACACTCTTGTCAATATGCAAATTTTTTGAAATTTTCAGTCCCGTCAGCTATGTATTTAGGCTGCTTTAGTGGANGACATTTATTTGGGACGGTCGTTTATGAAAATGTAACCGATTTTATCACCACGTTGATTGTAGACCCTGACAAGTAAACGGGTGACGGGTAAAAATAACAAAAATAGCATAGTTTTTCTAAAGGCTAGTAAAAGCATAGCATAACATGTCTTGCTGTCTGTTCGTCTGGGAAGGTACACTCTTGTCAATATGCAAATTTTTTGAAATTTTCAGTCCCGTCAGCTATGTATTTAGGCTGCTTTAGTGGACATCCCTACCACTGACCTTTATTACAGTTATGTAGGTATACAAAACAAAACAATTATCACTCTGATGAGGTACTAATTGCCAATATTTTTTGGATATTGAAATTCTTGTCACATTATTATTTTCGAGGAATAGTTTAGACAAATTATTATGGAAAAACCAGTTTGACTGGCACGTACCCAAAATATGGCAGACAAAGAAAACAACTTTTATTTTCAACCTTATTTGCTTTTCAATGTGCAATTTCCAGTTTTACAGAAAATTGTCTTGCTGTTGCTCGGGAAAATGGATTGTCCACTTGTTTCAACTTTGCTGCTAACTTTATCAGTCTTCCTGGTAGAGTTTTCACTTTGTGACAGTGACTATAACGGTTTGAATTTGTCTTCAAGCACAATTAATTACCAAGCAGCGCATGAAATTGCCCTAAATCATTTTTCTGACTGCACTCTAGTCCTGCTCGAATTAGACACTCGCCAGGAAACGGTACTTGATTCTGTTAACACCCAACTTTCTACATATTTGTTTCAATCAAAGAAAATTAAACAAATCCCAAATGGATTTGACGAACCGAGAAGATATAGCTCACCCTGCAAACTAGTCTTTACAGTTTTAGTCAACGAAACTGAACGTTTGTCCACTTTGGAACTTGTTCACAAGTTGATCTGGATAAAATATCCTATCATTAAAAGAGACACGGATCACTTTATTTTTTTAATAGAGTCAACACAAGCCAAGAATACTTTAAAGCCATGGGTTAACACAGTTGAGTTAAATGACTTTAGATTTAAAATGGTGGTGACAGATGATTCAAAAATTGATAATTGTTTTGAACGCTGTCAATATGAACACGTTGATTACTCGTCTGAAGAAATACGCTCCGCGTCGCTGTCTCAACTGTTTCCTGATCCGACAAAGGACATGAATGGCCGTTTATTGAGGGTTGTAGGGCCAACAAAGTACACTTCCATTTTCCAAGTGAAGCAAACTGGCCCACGGGATTTTTCCATAAAGCGAGGTCTCTTTGCAGACATTTTTCATATGGCCCAGAAAATGCTAAATTTCACTTATCATTTCCAGCCATGCGACTCATTTGGCGACATCACCAACAAAGACAAAACTGGAGAGCTGCTTCCGAATGGAAGGTGGGTTGGATGTGTGGGCGACTTGATACACGGGCGTGCCGACTTTGCCACCGCGTTCAGTGCCATGGACAAGGACAGGTTTCAGGTGGTCGAGTATATGAGTCCAGTTTGCTACAACTCGATAGTCTTCTTTACTCATCCACCTAAAAAGAAGTACAGTTGGAGGATAACATTTCACGTATTTGATAATTCCATCTGGTCTTATCTGGTAGGCTTATCTGTGATTGCAGTGGTGGCAACATATTTCTTAACTGAGAAAAAGCGCTACTCATTCGCTTATTTGCTGTTATACGTCACGGGAAATTTGCTGAATCAAGCAACAACCTCAAAACCCAAGTCGTTATCATCTCGATCCATTTATGGCATGTGGCTGCTCACCTCAATTGTTACAGGAACTGCTTATCTGTCCAGCTTGAAGACTTTACTCATCTCTCCTGGAAAATCTTCTGTGCCCAGGTCACTGTCCGAGTTGGTCAGCCGCTTTCCTGATTTCAGCTGGGGAGCTAGTACAGCATTCAGGACAGGGATTGGCGAGCAAGTATTTAAAAACAGTGAGAGCCAGGTAGTTAAAAAAGCTTATCATACATTGTTAACCGAAGGGGATGTTGTGGACTGTCTTAATAGAGCGGTCACCTCAAACTATGCCTGTTTTCATTGGAGCGTTATGGCCAAGTTTTTCACGGATACGGAATTTGTTTCCAGAAATGGGCATCGGTTTGATTTCAATTTAATTAACAGCAATATTATTTTATTGCCCACATCTTGGGCAACCAGAAAAGGGGAGATATTTAATGAGCACATAAACTTTGTTACTAGTCAGTGCTTTGATACTGGGCTGTGGTGGGAGGTAATGGCTAAAGATATTAGAAATGTAAGGAAAGGACTGGGACAACAGTTGCATTTCAGAGAGAGATCGGCTCGGTTAAGAATTCAGTTTGGGGATAACAAAAAGAATGAGCCGGAACCATTCAAGTTTGATACAGTGAAGTCAGCCTTTTTAATTTTGGCTGGAGGAGCTGGTATGGCACTAATAGCGCTTATAATGGAGAGACTTGTGGCGTTTGTGTGGATAACAGTTAATTCAATTAGGCATTACGTATTAACCAACATTGTTTGAAAACTACACGGGAAAATACAATGAGATCATTAAAATATACAAAGAAATTTTATATAAAAATGATAGAAAATTTTATGACAAAAGCGCATCTATTGCTTAATTGTGGTTGTTTTGTAATTGACCTATAAACTATGATAGTTGCAATTTTAAATGTCAAAATAAAAACTTTGATTGTATTAATGAACACAAACAAACAAAATATGAATCATTTTTAGTGTTGAATTTATTTAGACCTTTTTTCCACTTCTGAGGTTCTTGGGAATGGCATTCGTGTAGCTTGACAGTTAAGTTACCAATTATCTTATCTGTTATAAGTTATCATGATGCACTGACGATAAGGTAAAAAATGTG
>JAHZMV010003311.1:0-28797 GCA_027743765.1 Coecobrya sp. COE2
CCGGAGCCACGAAAGTGGCTCCGGAATGGCGACGTCTCCATCATCATGTGTGTTCTATCACGGAACAGATATCGTGAATCATAACTGACACAAGGATGAACACTTACTCAGGGAAGCTGCCTACATACACACGTGTCGTATGTACCCGTACCCTTCACCCGTAGTACCTGTTTCTTCACAGGTTTAAAATGTAGTATAGAGAGTGAAAATCTAATATAAATGTACTCCTCTTTCTTTTCTTTCAGTGAAAGCACCTTTTTCATGTAGAAAAAAATACGCACAGAAATAGAAATTATGTTTCTAGTTTTAAAAAGGTTCTTTCATTTTTTTCTGAATGATCAACATCCATTTGCACTAAAAGCCACAATCATCTATCCGCTATGCTTTCCCCCTTTGAATAGACATGTTGGCAAACAAATGTTCAATAATAAGTGCGTCATCATGTCTAAATAATTGATGATGATATAGCCATGTCCGTTTCCTTCCATTTTGTAACTTATCACCAGTTAAGAGGCAGGAGAAGAAGACCCTGAGCGAGATAGCCTTGCTAAAAGCACTTTGAAATTCATAGCGAATGGTGCTTAATGCTTGTGCCCTTCTCTTTCCTCCGGTTGTCTATAAAATATTAAATGAAATAACATATGACTAATGATGCAAGAGACCTAAATAACTCGGACAGCGTGAGTTAAAATGAGCGACGCGTGTCATGATAAAACTATAGACAACGGGAAGCGAGTATCTCACTGTAGCCCCATTTGCTTCTCAAGAAAAGAAAGCCGGATTTTAACTCCCCTAAGGCACCTTTATTCAACCAACGGAGCTCTTCGGCTCTTTTCAATTTGTTATATGCTAGTCTTGTCTCCTTCGAGGATATACATGTTCGAACATCAAGGGAAGATAATAATTTGAAGGAATCTTTGTCAAGACATTTCTCAAGATAAGGAAGCGCACTGTTAAAGTAGTAGACTAATCTATGAATACGACGTTGAGAATCTGTCAGATTTGGAAAAAAATATTTTATGACTGCGTGAACGTGAACACGACAGAGTGATGTAGGGAAACATTGAGTGTGGCACGCCTTAAATTTTGAAACACTTCCTTCACAAAGTGTAAATGTAATTTTAAGATTCCAAACAGCTAGAGAAAGGCGGAGTAGTTGGTTAGCAAAATGAAATGTGAAATGTTGTACTTTGTCCGCCACATTGTATTTCACATAATCCTGGTTCGTGTCTCATCTGTCTGAAAACAAGTTTATATATATCCACCGACCAGAGCGCGACGGTGAAAGTTTCAAATCAAGATGTAGAACAGTGGAGAGAAGAAAGTGTATTTATACATGTGCATGTCAGCGCGTTTTCAATGAAGAGTTTAATTCCTGGAAGTAGCATACCATTTCGTATTTTATCGTGTATCCATTACACGTAAACTGTAAATATATAGGTAATGATGTAAGTGTTTCTCCCACCATCACTAGCCAGTATTAGATCTTATTTATTATTAGACAACTTGTGTGCCTAGATGCAAGTTACTATTCACAAAGCAAGTTTCCTGGGAAGACAATCTAGGCAGGCTGGCCTTTTGCTAGATTTCCTTTCCAACATGTGTTGACAGCTCTCCTAGTGCTGCTCTCCCTGCAGAGGCTTTATTTTCAGGAAATACTACGGCATTTTGTATTAGCTACGTGTTCCACTCTCTGAAGGGTAGTCTGTGGGAAGTCCATGCTCTTCTGATGAGAATATTACTTTGGTAGGTAAGTATAGGTTAAGCAAGTACGGCACGATGCTTGTGTACAAATAAGTTGTATAGGTAAGTAGTAGATAGGTAGTGAGGCAGACATAAAGGGTAATGAATGTGAACGGAATTCTAGAACGCACTTAGATTTACTTCCTTCGTCTCGTTCTTCTATATCCTTCCGTTCATTTACTTTCACAGGAGGGAAAACACTAAGCAAAATACAAAAATCCAGCTCGCATCGCATCGGATATAGCAATTTCTTTAATGCAGCTGTTGTTGCACAACACCATCTCCCTATCTCCGCCGACAAATCCACACGAAATCCTATAAACATAGTGTAGTTATGTACGTTCCTTGTAGCATTTTATGTACAAATAAGTAAGCCAAAATAAAACGGATACGCACCGTTAGAGAGCAAAATGAAGTGAAATCCAATGTAGCTTACGTACTTTAGCCTCATTGGATGACGGTTTCAGCATCATCGCTACACATCTTTTCGTCACATTAGTATTATATAATGCTACCTACGTGTATCGTATCATCGTGCTGAACAACACATCTTGTTTGTTGGTAGTGGTGATGTGATACAGTGAGAATGATGAGGAGGAGGATGGCGTAGATGAGAAAGTGAAAAGTACTTTTTCTGTGTGAAAAAGGGATCAACATCACAGCCCGTGAAATCCCTTTGTTAAAATCATATACTGCAAGGACTTTATATAAAGTTTTATAGGTCGGTGTAATATCTTTTAAAAATGTGTATTATCAACTTTTAACAAAATGAAAAATACATAATATGCAGACAATGTGGGAGGAAACATCAACACATTTGTGAGATATGCACAAAATATGTATAATATTTTATCTTAATATAAATAGGCATTTTGTGTGTATGTGGCAATAAAAGCTTTTTGTGCCATTTATAACTACATTATTTTGAAAACTTCACATTTGGGTATACCGTATTCATGTTTTCGTCGACCTTTATCAAACTTTCATGAATTTGAAGTGATGGAAAATCTTGTTATATACGTCTGTACGGATTTATTTGTAATATTGTTTTTTGTAAGACCCAACTTCTTTCTCCAAGGTTCTGCGGCTTATACAACCCACAAGGCTTCCATCATCAATAAAAACAAAACAAGCAAAGAAAACACTCACCGCATTTTTATCTATTTTTAATATCGATTTTTGCTCGAATATTAAAGCATACCTGCCAATTATTTGAAGATTTAAATCTTCCATCTTCCACTATTTTATGTAATACGTATACAACCTCATTAACGAAAATACTGTCAAAGAGAAAAACAAACTAATAAAATCCTTGGAACACCGCAATAACGGTTACGCCTGTTACGAGTATTTTTTTCGGTTCTGAATTACTTTTCGATTTTCATCGCTTATTATGAAGACTTTCGAGAAAACAGCCACCTGTAATAAAAGAGTATGCTCTATATATAGTCCCACTTAAAACTATGAAGTAGGTGTATATAGCAAGTTTATATTCCAAATTATGTTTATAACGGCAGATGTTTCTGTTACATTTTCAATGAACCCTTTCGGTATTCCACGGCATAAAAAAGCCTCATTTGCTTTTACATCATATTATAATTTATTAACGTATTTTATGGGAATCAGAGTAGAATACACGTATTCCTTCTTTCCCTACGCCTTTTAATGAATGCACACTCTATGTATTATTCAGAGAAGAAACAGCGTTGTTAACGGCTGCTCTAAGCTAAAAGCACACAATAATCATACATCTATGTATAGAGTATTTTCCCTTCTACACTTTTTTACGCAAGGCGGCTGGAATTTTGTCTTTTGGGAAAGTATGTAAAAGTTTGAGCGCGTAATCCTCTTCCTAAATCACAAACCTTTTTTCCACGCTCGCTTTCACATCACTTATATAGGAGTATCGTATCGTCTTTTCCTTTAATTATAGTTGGTGATGCAATAGAAAAGAGAGCATGCGGGCAGAAGCAAACATCTATAACTGTGTAAAAATGGGAATGAGTGCGAATATTTATCTACCTAGCGGCAAAAAATGTGGAGAATGTGTACTTTTGATACACAATAAAAGTATCTATACTATATATACACTCAAGCTGTACACTCGCTTCGTACTAACCTTTCTAACTGATTTTCCGTTTTCCTCTCCCTGAATCTACCGGCTCTTCCACTTATACCATCATGATTGAGCAGACAGGCTCATAATATGTAATACGTTACATCGTGTGATACTACTACTTTTACTACGTGCATGACCACAGAATACATTTATTTGAATGACTTTCCTAATACACAATGCGTCTGCTATGTACGCCAAACCAACAAGCTTTGGCTGTGTTATGGCATAAAAGTAGAAAGAAAAAAAGCTTGTGGTTCGGTTCAACACTTACACTGCATCATCAACATCACAACCAGCAGCATTATTATTATTATTCCAAATGCTTGACAGCTATATATAGTATATTAGAAGGAAACCTGTAATTTTGCTTTTTTGGATCTTGTTATTAGTAGTAGCAGTCGTGCTGGTGAACAGGCGGGGAGCCATTAGTTTTTTCTGCAACTTTCTCTATTTTATCTTTCTCCCCTTATGTACATGTATAGTTAGGAACATTACACATTCGGAGGAACCATTTTTCAACTTTTTTCTTCATTTCCCCCTACTATTATACTGTCTGCTCACTGAACTAAGGTGAACCATTCCAAATTGTGAAATGAAAACAAGAAAGAAGCAGGTCGATTATTATTATTATTATGTGACGAGTTGGATAATAAAATGACGACAATGATATCGAGGGCCTGTGTAAGTAACATAAAATAAAATATAAGGTTACGACTCCTATTTAATTCGTTGAATCTATTGTGTTATTACAGAAGAGTTTAGTTTTCAAAGAAAGTATGGCAGAGAAAGTCTTCAACGTACCCTTTTGTAATATGAGGTGGTAATAATAAGCACATAATCATATGCATACATAAGCACAAGCATGCCTATCAGAGCTATATATAAAAATAAACATGTATAATGGTTAGCTTGATGTTTGAAAACCAAAGTTAGCAATTGGAGAAATGACGATAACAACGACGGTATTGATGTGTTACGGATAACGGAAAAATGCCTTGTTAGAATCTTTTCTCGGGAGGATGAGAAGCAGTAAAAATATAATATTTATACATAGACAATAATAATAGTGATAAAAGTTTATGACATATACACGTGTCGTGTAGGTTTTCATTTATATATAACATTTTCAAAAAAAATTTCCCTTTCCTTTTTTCTATAACAAGTCATATTTCAATATATTGTTGAATCCTTCCTCAACAATACTATCATTGTCAAGTTATGTACAACTGACAAAATGCTTATTCTGGAAAAAGTTTCCTCTTTCCATGTTTTCACTGAGATGGAATTAGGTAAATAATCTTTCGATAGAAGTAAACATCAAGCTTTGTTGTCTAGAATTCAATATGTGAAAGTTCAGCCAAAAGGAATACATACCTAACTTCTTACCATTAGTCTTCAACGAGGAGAATCCAATGAAGCGATCCGCCTTTTACGTTTGAATGCTCAGTTCCGTTGCTTTACTACACATTTCCTCAAAACATGCGCATTATATTAAAATGTTCTTGCGAGGTATTTCACAAATTTGGATTCATACAACACAGCGTTAACTTTCTGGTATTTCATTGATACAAATGCAGAAAATCGTCCAGTTGCTCAGCATATTTTCGAATATATACATACATTTAATACCTATATGATTGCTCACTCGTGTATAGTCATTTACCATGAAAAGGTCAAAAATCAGGGTTAAGAAAGAGTCGAGCCAGTTGTAGCTATAATATGCATTTGTGAACTGACAAGAAATCAAGAGCCATTACTCGTTCAAACTCTCCTCACGCCTATACAATACAAAATCACATTTCTTTTTGGCAATAACACCAGATAAAGGGCTAACAAAAGGTTGTAAAACAGAGACTTCACTCCATTTTCTTTCTCAGCATAAATGTAAAGCGATGTGGTGTGCAATTTTTATGTCCTGGCAGAATTGGTATACCATACGGTATATTGAATGGAAGAATGGCTTTCTGGTTTCTGTACTTCAAGATATTTGGTTTGTACCTTTAACAATCATGTTTCCCATTCGTATGTCTTCACCAAGTAGAAAATTTCCCCTGCAACAACCTTTACAACAGAACACACTTCATCCAATATTATTTTTACAGCCTTACAATTCCCACCCGAGTTCCAGAGGTATCATAACAGCAGCGAATAGTCTGTTTGAAATTCCCATGCGGTTTTTTACGGTTTACGGTAAAAGTGGCAGAGAAAGTCAAAAGAAAAATAACTATAGCCTCGTAAAGTAAAAAAGCAAACCCCATTTTCTTTCAAGCTCTGTGCACTCTGCACTGCTGCTTGTGATTTTTCACAGAGATCCCTTATTTACTAAAAAATAATCTGGGAAAATAAATGACTTTTAAAAATTGGGAAATGCATGCTGGTACGTGTATGTACATATTTTACCACATTACATTTGTACCACAACTAACACACGAAATAACTTTACGGATAACCATTTGCAGGCTATAAAACATTTTCAGTTTACAGCTTTTACTTCTCTGTTCAGCTGACGCCTGCTGATATATGCGAGGATGCATGTTGGGTTTGCACCCATCCTGAGTTTTTGGAAAGTGTGCTAGGTAATCTTTCAAACTTCTTGTAAGTTCGGTTTTTATTCTTATATCTGCTATTTTATTTTCTTCCAATCCCCTATAAGATTTTTGATCATAAATGTATGAAAAGTTTCAAGTTTTCGGTTTTATATCAAATACACAAGTCTTTTCATTTTTTCTTTACTAAATCTTTAGATTCGTACACCAAGTGCAATGATTACATGCAACTGGTTTTTGAGAAAAGTACATTAATGCAAGTTTTTTAAGGAAAGTCATATAATCTTATTGTTGAGTTATTCTTTACTTCTGTACCATACTTTTTTGGTATTAGCTATATACCTATATGCTTCCGGGTAATTTGTAGACGTGTATGTGGAAGGAATAAGGCCTAATATCATGTGGCATACATGTATAGCTTGACTTATTATGTGCCTTCTGTTGATACTCAAAACTTTTCATCGTTTCATTTACTACTTTTCATCTTTATACTCTTTCTCTGGAGTCATCTTTGCTTTCTTTTTCATTCTCCTTTCTCTTCAATGGTAATAAAACCTTATTTGTGTGTGTGTGTGTGTGTGTGTGTGTGAAGTGAAACATAAGTAACTAAAGAATATACCATCCATATTTCTTTATTTCAACTGTACATTACACAAGTGCCTCCATAACGAACTGCGCCATTATTAATACGTACTTATAGGTATTATTAGGAATATCAATGTTATCTGTCTGTCAGTCTGACTACCTTCATACGATCACTTCTGTCAGACACATGGGATGCTTGGATTGATTTTTCTTAAACGTTTCAGTTGTACCTTGTTTAAAGAGTATTCCACATTGATTTTCCGCTAAATCGGTTCCCCGAGGGGTCTATTTTCCACTTCACTATAATATACGTCGGTGGTTTGTGTGAAGATGGGGTCAAATTTCCAGACAACCACGGTAGCGTTATCGAATACTAATGATTTGCTTCCTGTTGCAGTTAGATTTCTAGCGCATATTTCTTACTCTGCTTATTGGCGATTTATTATTAGTAGTAGTAGTGAAATGGAAAGAGTTTATTACCACATGGTTGGTTTTTCTCTAGGAAAAACTCTCAATAGTAATTACGACCCAGTTTTCACTTCATTCGGCTTATTTCAGAAAAAAATCTTCTGCAACTTTTCCTTTGGGAAATATGGCGAGAGTGGAAAAGTGAGTGAAAGCGAGAGCGGTTGAGATCCATATGGTGTTATATTGCGCCGGATTTCTTTGTTTTGCTGTACTGGTAATTCTGTTACCATAAAAGTGATCAGGTTTCTCGAATTTTACGAGAAGCAGAACAACTGGTTGGAAATGCCAAGAGTGCAAAGAGTATGCATAAAAATTTCTTAGAAACGCGTACACGCTTTTGCACTGGCACTGATAATAATTGCCGTGCTGTATGTCATACGTATCTTAAGGATTTGCAAAATTTACAATGCATGTTTGTCTTGTTCTTCACCAATTCTAGGAAGAAAATCTCTCAGAACATGTTATACTTTCTCCTAAATTAACTCGCTGATATTTCCTTAATAGAAAGATAAACAAAGAGAACGGAAAACCACAGACATATTTTTCCATAAGACTAGACCAACGTATACGTATTATTTACTCAAATTATTAACCCAGCAAAAGTGAATCTTTGAAACATGACATACATTCATACAAAGACAAATAATGACAGAGAAGATACAATGGGAAAGCACACGCTGTTTCAATATAGACATGTTTCTTTAGCAGACAGAAAACATGGCGCATCATTCTTTGCATCCGTATCTTGAAAACTCTGGGCATCAAGAAGAGTGTATGTCTAGTATATTTTGTGGTTAATGTGGCTGCATTATATGTGCTAATGTACATTGTGTGGTGTTTTACATTACCAGCTATACGAATTCCGTTTGTTTTTGTGAGTAAAATTTGTGCCCGAGTGTGTGGTTATTTGGAACGTTTTATCTCCGGGGGTCAATTATCAAGGCTCTTTGTTTTCCTGGGCCATTGGTATGGGGTAAACAATAGAAAATTGAGAGGAAAAATAGGCGCTCATATAAATTATACGGTTTGCTGCAGTATAATAAGTACATTAAAAGCATATATATGAGCAAATGTGTCGTTGATAAATAAACGTAGAAAACAAAAAAAAAACAATATGCTGACGATTTTACCTTCAATTTTTTCCACAGGCTAAACATGAAAGTATACCTATGCAGTGTTCAGTGAATACTGCGTATTTAGGCTAATGGAATCGCATAAAAATGTATAGTGCGCAGTTATGGTGTTATTAATATTATCTAGCCTGACAACTTATATATGTTCTGTAATCACTTGCGAAGATCGCCAGGGGTTTCGTAAACTGTTTCCGCATGCAGGGTTAAAATGCTAGCTACAAATTAGTGGCAGTTATGTAATAAATCGAATAATGTGGCTTATTAGTGCGCACTTATTGACAATACCTGACTCGACACACAGCTATAGTGCTGTGCAACCAACACTGTTTCCGAGAAAACAGAAGCATAGCTTCAGGTGAAAGGATCTTCATATATTTATTATGCATGCCAAAAGTATTCAATAAAATGGAAGGTCAACATGGAGGCGGATTGTTAAATTTCAAACCAGTTTAGTTGATAGGGTTGGCCACAAAAGTCCATTTGTTTGTTTATTTGCTTGAGAACAGCAGACAATCAAACGCTTTCATCAAAATTTCACATTAGAAACTACATGAATTAAGTACATTAAATGTTTAACAAGAACGTGGGAGTGGGATGTGTTTCACAACTTATCAACCACATGTTCTGTAACTTAAAATTTTTCATTTATAACGGGTGTCATCCTTGAATAACCCAGCTGTATATATTTCCCAGCAATTAGAGAATTTTGTATTGGGGCCATGTAGGTGTTCTTGTATCCTTGAAAAGGATCTGACAAAATAAACATGGTAAGAGTAATTAAATACTATTGATTATATTAGTATATTCGTCTATTTTTTGTGTATAGTTTTTTTCCTGGCTCGCATTTAGTCTAGTCCAGATTCAGACACTATTTGATTTTAACAAACAATACCACTTAGGTATTTCAACTTTGTCATTGGATTTTACTGTACAGTCGTTGATCTTCAAAGCGGTTTCACTATATGATAAAATGGCATAAAATTGGTTTTAATTGGTAGCGTAGCGCTCATTGTTTACATTATGAATTCCTATGGTTTGGCGTTTACTCAACGGTTTAACATAGCGTAACCAACAGTTCAGGAATTCTATGCAATGCAACTTGGGCGCTTTTTCATGGTGTTCATTTACGTATTTGTTTTTCGTCGTAATGAGAAACCTTGAATGTAAGTATCTGGTTTATTTGGTATAATAAACAGGATTGATGAAGTGCCGGCAGGTATTTACACAGTAGAAAATGGCAACTTTGAGCAACCAGCCCAGCTACATTTTTATTATTTGTGTTTTATGACATGAGTGGATTGGTTTTACGTATTAGAAATTCTATTCCAGTATCAGTTGCATTTATGTATATCTATAGGTATAATAGACCATCCCATCACATCATTTATACATACAAGTTGTAAAGAAACTGGTAGCAATATTCTCGCCTTCTCAACTTTCCGCAGCAGACAAGAGCCACCTCAAACATTCATTATTTGCAACAAACAAAATGATAATGACGATGTTACTACAAACTGACTAGTCGAAACTCTCCAGTTTTGTACTTCTTGTTTGGCCTCAGTCTCTACCAAATAACCAAATTGAATTTATAGCTTCATTTATCCTCACTAATTTCGCACGTGACGGATTGTTTATAATCCCTTTACATTTCCCCCATAAAAGCTGGCAGTTGTGTCTACACAGTGAAAGGTAGATTTACTGACATACGGACCGTATTTTCCATTTATACTTAATCTAGTATTTCTTCTCTATCTAACATTTATTCAAGTACATCAAGAATCACGAAATGAGTGCGTTGTATGTATAGGATTGATAATAAATACGTTGTTCGTTGTAAGTGGCACAATCTTCACTTACATTAGATCGCTATAATACTGCTAGCCTGGTAATAATAATAGCGTACCTTGTGCCGGGCATGAATGACGGAAAGACTAGGATATATTTGCTCTTCCACTTACTTTCTCCATTTCATGCTTCTTTTCGCTTGCTTTCATGGTTAGTTACTACATATTAGCAGCGCAGAGGGAAGAACTTAAGGTCCTTTGTATGGCTTGTTGTGTCTGGGATAATACTTCACTAATGAAGTACTCCGCAAGAAATATTTTACCTTTTACACTGCACATTATTCGAAGAAAAGAGGAAAAGCTGGATGATAATGAAAATAGGTAAGTAGAATGGAAGGACGTGTTCGTTCATACATACTTCGTTCTTGGAAACGAATTTATGGGCCTGTTCAAAGCATGTCCCGGAAAATGGATGAAGCAAAGTTTTAATAATAAAGGAAAGGAGGCACTTTACCTTGTAATAAATTTTCACAATAACTTTCACCATTGAAAATTTTGCTTTAAAAAAATTTATTGGCCTCGTATACAACATATAGGTAGGTAAATATGACTTATGTTTCAGGGAGTTAGTTCCCAAAATCCTATCCCTTTGGGTGTAATAGACTTAAATTAAATACATAATTAACACGTGACTCATGATACATGTCTTGAAGAATTCATGAGAGCATGTATCTACTTTTTATTATTGATAAAGGTTAATGGTTGAACGCAGACGAAAGCAATAAAACTGAACCAATAAACAAAGGATTATTTACTATTTCCAAATCCTTAGAGTAGAACACTGACGTAAAATATGTTGTTCTAAGTGGAAAACTGTAACAAAGGTCAGGCACGGAAGTACTTTCACTATAAACATCATCAATCATACACGGAGAATTTGCTTCGTCACTGTCATAAGTGAAGTCATCTTCTGTTTACTACATGTCTAGCATCTTGCAAGAAAAGTGTTTAGTAAAGTATTTTGCTCGTAGTGATATATTCATAATTGAATTTAATACTACTTGCTAGAATTCCCTTCAAAATACTACCGGGTAACACGGTAAAAAGTAGTGGTAGTCATTGAGTGTAGGAGAAAATTGACTAACAATCCATCAATCAATAAAGCATCTTATCTCGATGAGACACTGTCGTATTAGGTATGTGTAAATTAATGGAGTTAGTTTCGGTATTTATTAATATGATAATCTGATAAGGCTTTATGATATGCCGCTTCTTTGCTTCTCAGTCACAGAGGAACCCAAACCCTAAAACTTGAACGAATCAATATATCGTTAATGCCCAGGTACATTGTAAGCTTGATTGATATTCCACATAAAAAGTGAATTTCGATGCCATGTTTGTATCCTGCTGTCATTTTCATGAGCAGATTGTTCTGTCAGCCATCTTCCTATTACATTTAGAAAGTTTATCACCGCTGTATCAGTAGTGTTAATAATGACAATGGAAATGGTAATAAATCATTTCGGTTTTGCTGCTATTTGTGGTATCACAACATGGTTATTGATGATGTTGATGAGTCGATCGCGACAACCAAATGGAATATATTTTATTGTGTTGTTGGACGCATTCTGTCTGTACAATACCAGCTAGACAAAAGGTTAGAATACTTGCTGTATATTTGTCTGTGGTATAGTTAATGCGGTACAATCAATTTACGTCGGTTATACACGCTGTTTAGGTGGTAAAACGAATTCAGCGAAACATATCTGCAACTCATGGTGATCGCCTGGTTTCGGTGTCAGAAGCACCTCGTGTGAATGAATGTTATGTTGTGCTAAACTATGGCCTTGTCTGTATATAACGTGTAAAAAAACTCGTGTATCGCGTTTCCCTGTTTGCATGACTCTGTGGCTTTACGGGCAACTTCAGAAGGATCCTTGTATTTTCTCCCACAGAGATAGAGAATGTTGTACGATCAAATTATGGAAAACCTAATGTGTGGATCGCAACGAAAAGGGTTGTGGGTTGTTTGCAAAGAGTAGAGTTACATCACTACCACCATCGCCCGTTGTCATCTGTCAAGAAAGACTGAAGATATGGGATGGTGTTATGCGACAGTTGCTTGTGTCCTTTGTAGTTTTTGTTGTCTCAACAGACTGTGCTGTCTAAACTTATATAAAATGTCCAAAATTACGTTGACATTGCATTGCAACTCCTTTCCTATGCGAGTATATTAAACTAGTTAAGAACCCCTTGGCCCTTTGAAATATGTTTATATGTATAGGTATAGGTAGCATTAAATCCTTTTCATACATAAGTCCACCTCAACAAATATTTACTTTTATTACTCATGTACGTATTTGGTGAACATAGTTTAAAAAATATTAGAGTACAAAGTACAAATTGGTGTGTGTTGCATAACCAATAAATTGCATAACATACCTGTGGGTGAAAATTGCTTTAACCTCTGTCTTAGCTATTTCTTTTGATATCAATTATATAACATTGTTAAAATTAAGTTTTGAAACAAATAGGAACTGCATGTTGACCGGATGAACGACCGTAATGTGTCTGTTAAAAATGTTTATCGATTGCTTTGATAGGTTGATTGAAATGCCGGCGGTTACACACTTTGTAAGTGGAAATGGAGAAATAACTGTATGAAAAGAAAAGTAAACAAAACCTACAAAGTGGTTAAGATAAAATAACCTTTTTTTCTAATTCTTGTAATTTTCTTTGCTTTTCTAAGAAACTTATCTTGCCGAAACTATCAGTGACGAAATGAAAAACTACATCACAAAGAAGACCAAATAGTAATCTAAAAGAAATAATAAAAGGGAACACTCACATATAGATGTACATATCATTATCCTGATGATATGTGTATGTATGTATGTATGTATGTATAGCCATAACCTATCATTTTTATTTTCTCTGAAAATACCGACCTTGCGTAATAACAATTAAAGGAATTCTCTCATCATCCTGAAAATACCAAGTCCCATTATTACAGAAATTCTTCTACTATTGCTAGCGTCTTCATGATAAAAACATACGGGTTACCAATTACATGTAGCTCACTTCATCCGCTGGTTGGCTTCCTCGAATTCCGTTTCATGTTCATATGACATACATACTACTTGGCAGTTATCAAGCATTCTCATTTATTACGTATTCATGAACACTAATTACCAAAAGTGCTGCTTTCTCTTCCGAAATTGCGAGAAAGTTGTCCCAAAGCTTACGCATATTCAACCTATATGCAATAGTGTGTAGTATTCGTGTGTATATATAACAGTTATGCTATCGTATCCCGATTCTTAAACGAAAACGACTTTCTCTTCAAACAATAATAACAAACTCTTTGTCTTGTTGTATTCTCTAAAAATAAGTGTTACTGTGTGTGTAAGATGAAAGATAAACATTTTCTTTAAATTTGTTTCACTTCTATCACAAACATAACATATGTAGGTATGCAATCATACAAAAGATATATTTGCCCGTAGAATTTTAAAAATTATACAATTGGAGTTCCCAGGGTCGTCGTCATCTTCACTTAATTTCACTTTGAAGTTTCTAAAAAATGTATTCTTACACATATATATAGCGTGTAATGTTGCAACATGAGGTATGACCACAGAATGGTACGTATCTATCTTCGGAAACTTTACTGACGTACTTGCTCTTTTAAAATATGTTGGATCTTCCGGAAAGCAAAGGTCTTCTGACTTAAGAAACGCTCCAGCAAAAAAAAAGTTCAAAAGAATTCATTCCTGTTAGCAAAAAAAGTAAGCCGCACCACCGCCACATACTATAGCTGTTCTAAAAGTTTATTCGTAGGAGTAAGAATTCAACTGTCATCGCCATTTCTAAAAAGTGTAACTTAAACTTTATCTACGACTTAAGTATTTGTGAAAGATTCCGTTTCATAGAGAGACTAAAACCTGTGGAAAAGTAAAGACTAGTACCGACTCTTTTCTCTGTGTACGTACCGACGTAGTGGAATAAAAGCCGTAGTGGCGGGGTACGTATTTTGCAAGATGATAGCAGTGTATAAGTATAACTTTCAAATTGTATTTATCTACATACAGTGCACTTGGCACCCTTGTGTAAACTTGCAAAAGGTACATACACATTTCTCTTTGCTTAACTTTAATTTTATTTTCTTGATGTTCAATTCCTGTCCGTCCGTCATGCCTTTTTCCCTTCAATGAAAGGAATGGAGCGTTGCAATGGTTGACTCAAGAACACACACAGGCATACACATTCATTCAGAACAACAGCAGTACATTAATGCAAGACTGGTGAAAAAGAAAAGAAACCAAACGCTCACGTCAAAACCTTGGAATTCTGCACTCAAGTATTTCCAGAGTAGTACTTGTGAATTGTGAAAGTTTCCCGTGAATGAGCGAATCGAGTTTCCTTGTGTTCGGTTGGGATAGGCATAACGTATTTTTGTTCCAAGTAACCTTGAATGGGAAATATGTCAGATGAGCTGATGCAACGCACTGATGGCTGACCAAATAAGATAAACCACATTATCGTGTTTTACATGAAATGACTTTTACCATTCCATTCTAAATGAGTGTTCTTTGTACTGTCTGGGATGTTTGCCTATTGTCATGTCAGTGATGGCACTCAATATTAAATTAAAGTCGTGCCCAACAAAAAATCAAGTTTTTGATGTGTTCAGATAGGTTGCATAATTTCGCACAGCACACGCAGTTTTTTTACGTACGCTCACATGATGGAATTCATGACAATCTAATGAAACCCACCGGGTCTTTACATTGATTCGAACACGAGCTCTATTTAAAGTAATGCTTCTGGATAAACTACATCTACTATAGTGGCGCCAAAGAAAATGAATGCGTTACATGTAGGACAATCAGGCTATAACGAATTCATAATTCATCTACTCTATATATATATAGAAACCAGTTAGGAAAGGAAGTAGTAGAAGGAAAAAAATAGAATCTTGTTCATATAAATGCATAAAGTAGGCATATTGTATATAGGGAGTTATCCATTCCTCAGGGGTAGACACCATAATCATGCTATTTTATTACGATGCTGATTTAATATTATAATAGCTCCAGGCCTCCTCCTAAGAGAATTTTACATCATATCTTACATTCAATCATACACTTTATTAATAAAACTTTCACCATGTGAGAGCTTATAACCTTCAATAACAGGAAAGTTTTAAAAACAAAGCCTTTCATATTATGACGTCATCGATCTGTAACATTTACATAATGGTGTTTCATTAGGCAAAATTAAGAATGGCTATTTAATATTTATTTATGATTGGAGCGGCCCTTTTTATGTTAGATCTGTTGTAGATGTGAAGCAAACGTCAACGGAAAATGTGACATAACACATTAACGATTTTTCTGAGCAAGAGAAACTAGCTGTTTTGAGGGTTACGCGATATACAAAGAAAACTGTCGGGGACAGCACACGTTTTCCATTTTCCAAAGGTAGCGTACGTGGGTGCACGTTAAAAATAAACGATAGCATGGAATAGCCAAATTAATTGATTGCTAACCCTGCCTGCCTTTAACCGACATAATACGTCATCCCACGACTATCAACCCACCATCAGTTTTGGAATATTCACAAGGGCAAACTGTAGCAAAATCTAAAACTAAGTTTGGGGCGGAATGAAATCATTCTGTATACGTAGGTATTAGTAAAAACGCACATCTACGACTAAATATATTTATATTCACTAGTTTCATACAGTATTCATCCTCCCTGGTCTATTTTTTAATTTCCTGTCAGATAGTGCCGGAAACGTAAAAAATTAAAATCCGATTTCCCTCGGTTGACTTCGTGAATGACAGCTTTGTGCACAATTATAAGGCATAGAATCATGAATTGCGCCCATGTTGACATTTCAATAAAAAACTGGAGCTCAGCTCAATGCTTTGGTTTACTGCATTGATTAGAACACCAAAAAATCATTAACGGAAAATTTCCTGTCTTTTACACCCAACTTTCATTATAAGTTTAATAACATTTCAATTTGATTTCGCTAATGACGCTTCCTGAAACCGATTAAACTTTAGGGCTTTTCGGGATATTTACGTAAAGACAAGTTAAGCGAAAGTAATTAAGCGGTAGGGAGTTACGAAATAAGTGATTAGTTTAAACGTTTTAATGAATGAAAAACAACTATGATGATAATTGCAGACTGTATATACATACTTATACTTTCACTGAACAGTTTGAATACCTAACTTCTTACCAAACTTCCGAAATGTTCATTTTGAGACAGGAGAATTCATCCTTTTGTTGCATTCAGAATAATATACAACTGACAATGACAAGGTTATGTAACCATCATGAAGACGGCTGCTCGTGGAGAGTAAACTATTTTCAGAACCTGCCAAAATAACTTTTTTCCATGATGAGCACGTGTGCTTTGTCAGATATTATACATTGGCACAAATTTTTACATTATTATAGTCGAGTAGGCACAAAGACAGAGAGAGACCACTTGGTTGTTTGTTAATACGCATAAATTCATTCGTAGTGGTACTCTGTACAGTTGGAGATGGAAGTTCATGATTGAACAATAACTCTGGCGTTGTCACTTTTTAAACAAAAACACACATTTTACATGAGGTTCTTTAATTTAATGTAAAAACTTTAGTTATTTACCTCGTTTATACTTGTGACCAAACTTTTTTTGTTTGCTGTCTCAACTTTTCTTCGTATGCGCACACCAGAAAGGAGTTGTGTAAAAGCAGCAGGGAAAAAAGCGTTGCTTCCTGAAACAAAGAGAGATGCCCAGACGAGAGTCAGACTGCACCACAGAAAAAAAACCTGCAATTTGGCTCTGACCAGAAGGAATGAATATATGAATTTTTCCCTACTTCAGCAATATTTAAAGTAGACATATTGCCAACATTTTGGCGTTGTGTAGAAATTGCCATTATACGCATTACCAATTCATGTAGTAATGTATGCATAGAATCCTGAAGAAGTTTCTCCTTTCACTTCCTTTCGCCCAACTGGCTTCACAAAACTTATTTTAAAAACCTTTTCTATTAATTTTTGCACAAAATAAAAACAAAAAAGATACAACACTGAATAATAATGTTTCTTTCTTCGTTGCAAATTTTGATCTGGACTGTCATTGTCCATGCCTTTTGTTTGTATTTGGAATCGGTGTCGGAACGGAACTTTGGTGTCAATATGTCAGTTACATTCATGTTAGTAGCACCAGCATGCCAAAAGCGGTTTTGATTTTCTACAGAAGTTTGGTAATTATATTTAATGTGTTTGAAAGCAAAACTAAGACAAAGGATGAAAATATTGTAGAAAATGCACAATCCATTTATGTACACAAAAAGCTGAACATTTTCTGTATAAATATTTTTCTTCTTTGCACGCATATTAAAATCTGTCTTACTGAAATTTAACAGTTGGAAATTCTTATTGGGAATGCCCAACGGAATTGAAACAGTTTTATGAAGCGTACAAAATTGGATGCTAATGTACTGCAATGCAAAATTCATCTGTTTTTCTTGAAGTTTTAAAAAATTCAGCTCCATTAAAGTGCATTCTCCAAAATTGTACCCCACCACGGTTTAAGTTCTACTTCATTGCATATATGTAACATGTGAACATTGTAAGGGGTCTATTCATTATAAATATTATATTCGACTGTCGGAGAAGGTATGTATTTCATTATACTCATAAAAAGTTTCCACTCTCTTAACCAACGATAGACAACTACAAAATTATTCATAAATTCATAGTATAGAGTATTACATTATATGACTTTCTTCGTTGTTCTTATTAGTTTTCTCCTTTTGACAAACCCGTTAGACTTCCGGCTTTCAGAGTGGGATTATTCTTAATATTAGAAAATGATGGTTACACGAGTTTGATAAATTTCTTCACTTCTCTATTCTCAGAGTTGAACGTAGAAAGAAATCCTTTCCAATTTTTCATTTGTCAAAATAGTGTATATAAGAATCGTTATGTGCTTTTGGTGTGGAACAGCAAACAGTTGTGTAGCAGCGTGTGGCCAGTAGTCAAACCAAACTTGTGGTTTAACAGAACAAATGATTCTTAAAGGAGTTGCTTAATGTAAACGAGAAATTCAAAGAACTGGTCTTTTTATTATCCTCCTACCATTTTCTGCAGCAGATTTGTATTTCTTGAGTAAATAATCGGGAAGGATTGGCATTTTCTTAATTTCCACAAAGCTCGCATTATTTTCAGCTAACATTTTTTTACTCTGCATTATGCACTTATTTCCGTATAGTTTCTAGAAGAGAATTTGGACCAAGGCACTGTTCCAAAAGAGAAACCCATTCTTCTATTCACAGACGCAGAGTTGTTGTAAAGCAAATTTCATTGAGAATTTGCATAATGTGCCCCAGGAGGTAACATACTTAATATTACAGAAATGTCAATAATGTTTATTACTTTCATTTAACCAGAGTTGTCGTTGTACTCCTATTTCTCATTTTATAAAACAAACTTACTCCATTCCATCCATTCATTTTCCGACTCTCTGTACCAAAACTGCTTTCAGAATATATTATTCATTTCATGACACAACCGACATTCATAAAGCAGCTGTGCATTTTCCTGGGGATTTCTTCATAGGAGGAGAAACAGTGAAAAGGGAAATATTATATTAGCCAATTCCACCACTGTATCAGTGTAGTTGAACGTCCTAATTCCCCGTGATGGTTATAATGATGGAAATAGGTGCGGCATAAAAAGTTTGCACGGTATTATTATAGATTTGGAGTTGTGGTCCCAGGGAGTCCCCGCTTGCATAGTACTACAGAAAGTTTTAGATTACTTCTTCTTCTCCCTGTTTGATAGCTTTTGAACAAGTTTACGAAAGAATGATCATAGAGAAATATATAGAGGAATGGGATAGGCGTAGGATGTCTTTTTGCAACTTTGTAAACCCAATGCCATGAACACGTTATTACAGGACATGCTTGGCCACCCGAAAATCTACACACTGAATCTACCCTGATGTGTATTTATAGTCGAGGTTAGAAAGTAGTTTCTTCAGGCGCATACAACACACAATGTCCACTTCATTGCAGAGGGAACACTGTGGACGAGAAATTTGAGAATATCGGAAAATTCGAGTAATAAATCATATATATTATCAGCCAGTACCGTTACAACGTGCAATTTATTTGACCCGCCAGACAAGTCAAGTCCTCCTACTTTTGGAGGTAAACGTAGGAAATAATAGAGCAGAACAAGGCTCGCAAAATGTTCCCCAAATAGGCACTAACTGAAGGTATTTTGTGGTTCTGTTTATGTTGCAAAAATACCCGAAGAAAATTATTCCTGGCAGGCATCAAAATAAACATCAACCGATAAAAAGTTGCACGTGTACCCGTAAAATTGTTCTGTCTTGTTAAATTACATAATAAACGGTTACATATTGAAGTGCAGTGGGACATTATATTTCATTCAGGTTGGGCAAATGATTTCATCGAGATATATAGCACATAGCATTTCAACTTACTCAAGGATTTTTGACTCTGACAACTATAAAAATTGCTCACGACGACAGTAACGATGTCATTAGGTATTAAGTTGCTTGGTTGTTCACGACGGAATACTTAATGAGAATTCCAGTGTAAGTCTGTCTGTCCGTCATCAATGTGTAACCTTCGTTTTTTTCAATAGTTAATGATAACCATTACACACCGTTGCGTTGTCGTTTCAAACGTGAGACAGACCTTTCGTAACAAATAATAGCATATGAGTAAAACCAATATTTGACTCGGAGAAAGTACCTTAAAAACCTACTTTCTTTTCCTCAATAATTCTTCCGGTTTAATCCATAACTCCCTCAAATTCCAGGTTAAATTTGTTACTTTGGTCATTCATTACAATGGGTGGCCTTTTTATGTCGACGTATACGAAAATATAATGTTGAACAAAATTGCCAAAGAACAGGAAGCTGCGTTCTTTACCCTTTTATCGTTAAATTTGGTATGTATTATCTTATCTTCAGAAATGCATTTTGTAGCACTCATGTTCTTGACCATATATCTGTAGGTACTACACTTGTGATTTCATCGATTGACAACCCTGCTTTGTACTAATGTGCTTTCCAGGTAATTGGGTGATAAATCATCGTCCTCCAATTTTCCCTTTTATTCCCTTGACATGTCCTCACAAAGTAGTACTTGATGTATACACGTACCTACGTACACATATATCAACCGGAAGCTCGGTTTTTTTCGCGTTTTGCATTTACTTTGCTCCAGTTACAGTAGTTTCGCCAGAAATGCAAAAGTAACAAAGTACGTACACACATGTGTGAGTAAAGGTTGTAAAACAGACTACTCATTACTCTTGCTATACTTCCCACTTCCCTCTCATACTTTTCCTCGTTATCTGAAATCTGAATGATAACTGCCGATAGCAGCACAGTAAAAGACTTTGAAAGACTCTGCAGTAGCTTGTTATATAGCCTTCTGACTCATTGTTCTTTATCCTGATTATGCCATCACCATTATCAAAGTGGGCATTACGAGGGAAAGTTTGGGCGAAAGCAACAGTTACCTTGAGTAAAGCTCTTTCAACGTAAGTAATTCCTCATGACCTTCTGTAACATAAAACTTTTTGTAGGGTATAATCCCTGATCACCTACTTTGGCGTACTCTTTCCCCTCAAGTAATTCTGCCCTGTGATGTTCCCTCTTAAATTAACTATTTACATGAGCATCTGTATGTTTGTAGTGATACTGATTTTACAAAGATTATTTGAAAGTAGCAATTTCCTTTTGAATCAGATAATAAATGCGATGTGGTGAAACAGTAGTAGTATCACATAAAATACATCAGTCACCTTATACCACTTTGAAGCGGCAGGCGTACCATATAACATCCTGTATAAATAAAATTATCATAACAGATAAGGCTTGTCGGGATCGTAAAAAGGAAAATTTTACGATACACCGGGTATTTGTGAGTTTTGCTGCTGTTTTTTGTTTAACCTTGTCCAGGAGGACCAGTGGAGATTTATGTGGTAGTGTGAGTTGAATAAAAGGAAAATTGTAAAAAATGCATAATTCAGAAGTTCAGGAAGTGTATTTGTCCGTACAAAAAAGATGAAAAGGTGAGTAGGTATGTATTGAATGGGCGCGGTTTTAGACTCCTTTTATTGCACATTGTATGCATTTCTTCTCTTTATGTGTTATACAAATTATGCCACACATTTCATCCACTTGGGACTCAACGAAACTAGAAAAAAATACAATAGCACAAGGAAAATGATATCTTGTTTTCGTTTTCTCTCTCTCTCTCTCCCTCTCTTTTACTTTGCTGAGTGTACAATATAGATAAAAAGATGTGTGAGTGTTTTTTGCTGAGGCATCTGAACTTCATTCATCCGTGGATACATTAAATTCCTGCAGCCATTATACGTACCGCCGAGTATATAATATTGTGCCCAGTGTGTGTACTTTCTATGCACGTTTGTTCTCTAAATTGAATGACCAAAAAGTTTGAGTGAGCATTCACCTCACGTAGCAGCCTGGTTATGCCAACTGCATACAAGCAGGGCGTAAAAAGTGTAAAGAAAGCGAGAAGAAGAGATACCATTAAACTTTAAGAAAGCGAGAAACTGTAAGTGAACGAATCTAAATTGTCGGGGTATAGACGAAAAATGAAAGAGGGAGTTCAGCTGGGAAGAAGTGTACGTATTTTGTTGGAACGACTGTGTTTGTTGAAAGGTGAAAGGAATTTCGTTGTATGTGATGATGATGTGGCCATTGAATAGATGTGTGTGTGTGGGTTGAGTGAGAGAGTTTTTATAATGTCGTCTGCTTTTATATTATGTTTCTCTTTCTCTCAACCACACAAAAACGATGTATTTATGTAATGGAACAATGACAATGTGTTGACACACTTTGCCTACCATGAGTTGCCTAACTGTGGACCATTGACGGTTGTAATAATAGTCGCCACAAGTCACAACTAACAAGTTTGCTGTGTCGCATGTTGTGAGGAAAACATCGCAAACACAACTAGATATACGGTTAGGTTCATTGTGTGGTTTTTTTCGTGGACACAATTCCCTCGGTGAAAGTCCTTTCAATTAAAAATTTAATGGTGTGCCATACAGAATGTGCAATCATGAACAAATTTTCCGTTTTTCTAGATCGACTGAGCGTGAAAACATTTTTGGCAGAGAGAGAATGTAATCCCGATTCCCCTGACTCCAATTGCAACTGTAAAATCATCCGATTTTCACTTATTTATTAACTGGTTTATATGTTGGAATTTACAAAATCAGATGTGACAGGTTCCTATAATGTCTTTTTAAAATCACTTGGATATCAGGTGGGAAATGAGGATAATAATAGGCTAAATATTTTAATGGTGGGTAATTTGGAATACTGCTGACTCAGACCTTTTGCGATATATTTTAATGTGCTCAAATTTGGCTGTGACTTTGTCATTGCTTGCCAACTTTTGCAGGATAGCTACTTTATTGTTACAAGTGTGTTTCTGTCAAAAATTGAACCAAT
Organism: Coecobrya sp. COE2; assembly: GCA_027743765.1. Classification (NCBI taxonomy): domain Eukaryota; kingdom Metazoa; phylum Arthropoda; class Collembola; order Entomobryomorpha; family Entomobryidae; genus Coecobrya; species Coecobrya sp. COE2. The sequence continues at coordinate 22,920 of JAHZMV010003311.1, forward strand.
TATCGTTGATACTTATTTCAGAACAGTTGGGTTTCCTTTTTAAAGTGCCATATGCCAACTGCGAGGTTGAAAAAGGATTTTTGTTTCTCTTCTCGTGTGGAAGATGTGGCTTTTGTTATGAAATGCCATGCCCTTGAAATTGAAGGAGAAAGCAAAAATGACATATTATATTTCGTCATAATCAGAGGAGTAAAGAGGGTGAATTGATGACGTGAAATATGACATTACTACTAATTTTAGGACGAGGTTATGCAGTTCATTTTATTACATATTTAGGGCAGCAATGCACGTGCCGGCCGGAAGTTGACATGTCATCTCATTCGCATAAATGTAGGTAATTAAATTCATTGTAAGAAAGTCTGAACATTGTATTGAGGATTGCAATGTGGTTAAAAACATGAAAAAGGAAAATCATAGATAGGATAGGAAAAGCATACGGTAGAGACCTTATGCTTACTTTTCAGAATTTCAAAAGGTAATAAATAACCAAAGAGGAACATTAAATGAAGCCAAATATACGCACATTTGAAAAATATAGTTACTTCACAGTAGATAATTCATCACTATCATCACCGTCTCTTCTCAGTTGTACCGATATCACAAATATCAGAATCCTCTTCTTACCGCTGCTGCTGCCACCAAACAGACAATTTTGGCTGAGATTATTGAAAGTTACACGCATAATACCTACTGAAGAGAAAGCTGAGAACATTGAACGTAGATTTATGAAAACTGGTAGAGCTAATTAAATTTATTCATATTAAATCCTTGGGTTGAACGTACAACTATATGCATGTGGGGAGCTTTGACACAAGTGGTTCTGTCATTTCCTTGTGGTTTTCTTCTGTCAAATCAGCAAACCTCAAAATTAAAAGGAATAATATAATATCTCTTCATCTGGAACTAGTTGCTATCTACATGGTTGGTAGTGTTCGTGACGAGAGGAGGAAGTTTGACTTTTTAATTAATTTCATGGTCTCTTTTCTTTTGTTCCTTGCTACCTCGCTCGCGCTCTATTTTCCAATTGTCATGCCTGCTCTTTCTCTCTCTCCTTCCGTTCTTGCTTCTAGGGACATCAAAGCTATAAAGAATAATCTGAGGCACTATATAATTTCCCTCTATTTGTACGGAAACACAGAGAGAGAGAACTATAAAAAGCTACTACTCCTACTAACTGATATAAATCTGCGAAAATAAAACTTTTTTCCTTCAAGAGATTATTATTACATTTAAAGCACTTCCTTCTGCACAGAATAGAGAAGTTAAAAAGTAAAGTCGGAACTTCTTTTTCCTTGCTACTCGTGATTAAAAGTGGCTTACAAGATTTAAGAGTAGTCGACGACTCGTTGTGTACGCCACTTACTTTCTTGCAATCTTTTAGCACCATGAGTCTTAGCGCTATAGAGCTAACATTCAGCATGGATGATACAGTGGTGTGTATGGTATGTGTACCTTTGTGTAAAGAGTATTTTGCTCGAGGCCTTTGCAAACACTGTTATTTAACGTTAAACACCCTGAAGACGAGTATCAGACGGTGAAAAGTAAGAAAAAAATGGTATAGAATTACGAAGAAAATATGACGTTGCTGATGCTACTGTGTTAGTGTTGTTAATGTTGAAAACCCATTGGGCACATGTAGTGATTCTGATTCATTAAAAAGGGATTTGCCCTCGGAAAAGTGAAAGTAGGGAAAATGGACATTTTCATCTTGGGATAATATACTTGGAAAGAATGCTAAAGCTGAAAGAAATGCTAAGTACGACGGAAGCTGATTTTGCGTCATTAGTTGTAATCGCAGGCAAAAAAACTAAAGTAGGTAGGGAAGTAAAGTACCTAGATTTTGATTTAGATGAGCTGCTCTTCTCAAGGTTTTCATTAGGTTTGTAATGTAAAAAAAGTAATAACAGAAAGGGTGCAAAAAATTATACGAATGAATGATGTGCAAGAAACGTATGTGGTAGTTAAATATTGTTGGCATTATTAAAATTTGTGCGTATCCAAATTTCGGCATGACATTGCGCTTCTCAATTTGAGCGAACAACCTAATCAAGACGTTTCTCCCGCTATTTCCCTTTGAAAACATCAGCTTAAAGCCAGACTAAAGAACATTTTCTGCAAAAAGATATTATTTGCTTGGTCCCAAGGGAGTTTACTGATGAAAGTTTTATTTGAAAAGGGAGGAAAATATGAATGGATACATATTAAAGTAAACTTGTGCGCAGTGAGTACAAGAAGCATAGTCCATGAAAAGAAAACAAGCAAGTCGGAGGAACATAATGATCTAATGATATGAGAACTCTCTGTCGATATGTATTTACACACACAAAACTTTTATACTTTAAACAAAGAAAGGAAAATTCTCTACGAGTCCTTTCTGACAACATTTTCATTCACCGTCTGTCATCAATACGCCATCACTACATACATAAATAGGTTTGTTTACATGTACCTAGTTTCACTGAGCACCTGAAGATAAAATAATCTTAAAGGTACGTAGGTACGTGGGTGGTGAACTTTTTGTAATAATAATATATACATTGTGTATGTATTTATGTATGAAAACAGCGATTTTCATTACAAACAGAGGGAAAATTGGATAGTGGGTTGGGCTTTGAACCAATTTTATGCGTCTTTCTGATCGTGTCGTCAGATATTCCGGTGTAGAATTGCCTCGTAGGTACATTAAATTGTCGTTTGTATATGTTGTATCTATTACTACTACTAGTTGCATTATTTGCTAGCTGGGGTCTGAAATTGGAGAAATCAGCACTGTAGAATCTATAAGATAATATTATATAATGTTTATGTTAATTGCTGCTCTGTTGTGTAGATAATATTAAGTTTAAGGAAATATTATCAAGAAAATTGAGAACATTTATTATTTTCTCCAAGTAAATTTGCTCCTCATTGGTTTGTGCTAAACTAAACCAACAAGATGGCCACTCAAGTATAATGTAACTTTGTTTGTACGACTGGTTGATCTGCTTTTGAATAAGTATACAATATACTCTTGCTACTTAGAAAATCCATTCAAGCAAAGTTTGTTTTTAAGTAAAATCGGAAAACTTTTCGCATCTTGTAAATAACAACATAAAACTAGTAGCTCGCAAGCAAAGCATTCTACAAAAGTTACACTTGACTCAAGAAGAGAAATTGAGGAATACATGTTGTTGACGATTATTATTATGCCTTTCTCTTTCCTCTTTTTTAGCTTCTTGCTCGACGACATACAAAACAGCGTGGTACTTACCATAATATTACATGGTTTCATCTATTCGTCCTCTTTCAAAAAGGCTTTATGTCCACAATTTTGTTTAATCCAAGAAGTCTATTCTGTAATAATGGTGATGTTGAACGGTGATGTTGCCATCATAAATGTATGGATATTGCATCCTGTTGTGCTTTCCTGCAGGCTTGGAAATAAAGAAAACGTGTAAAGCACTTCCAGCGCACTTTAGTAGTTTAGCATATCCAAGAAAAACAGACAAGTTTTAGCCGAGATGCAAACACGGCGGGTACAATAAATACAACCTCTCCAACAACGACTCTGTTGTCATTACACTTCCCTCATAGTTTCCAGGTTTATTTCTCATTTCATTAAGATCTAATCCCTTGAGATCTTGTCTTCATTGCTAAACGTCCTTAAATGAAATTACCTTTTCTTTTCCCCGCTTTTCTCCTTGAATCTAATAATAATAATAGCGAAATGGCCGTATCTTTTATAGGAAATCCCCATGTTTGTCGGGGAAAGTGACAAGATGCAATAAAGTTTTCTTATGTGTCCTTCACAGAACAATGATCGCAATGATGGGATATTAAAACGTAGTTTTGTTGATACATTGTTATAACTTTTCAAGACAATCATTGTTGGATACTAAAACGGAGATGATGATGATTAAAACGAGCATGTTGAATGTGCTCTTTACCTACCACAAGTAGAAAACTAGAATATACTTTAAATCCATATTTTTCAATGAAAACTCAATCTACATTTTGGAAGAGAATATGTAACTATAAGAATCTATCCAACACTGGCGTCTGAAATGGAAAATGTCCGAAACAATAATTTTGGGAGTTGTAAAAAGGGCAATTAAAAATTATGCATAAGTGAGGCACAATTTAATCTTTCAATTTAACTTCACAGAATAGAATCAACGCATTCATTCAACTTGTCAGTTTTTCTGAAAAGTTTCTACTATAATGCTTACGTAACAAAAATCTAGGCCATGATTCATCAACATAACATCATCATAACTTTTTAGAATATTCCTTTTGTGTTTGTTCATCATCGTGATCATGAATATGCATGAAAACGTGGCAGTACTTTACATACATATGTACTTACTTATATGCACATTTTTAGGTGACTTAGGTCAATGTAAACCTATTTCTGATGTAGAAACGTGTTGACAAACTTCAACTTGGTAGATTCAGCGTACTAAGGAACTGCTTACAAAAGTTTTTTGTTAGTGCATTGGCGTTTTAGAAACGAGGTACTCATTTGAATTTGTATACAAAAGGTTGATAAATATGGAATAATGCTTGAGTATTTTAATGCGTAATCGTCTCAAAATTTTGTCTGGACTTGTCAGCGTCTTTTGTTAAGATTATAATCGCGACCTACCTCCCACTACAGACAGCATTAATTGTAATCTATTATCTGTTTCAGCTTGCAGGTTGTAGCAAAGGTTTAGTTTCACCTGTACATATTAAAGTGCACTTACAGTTAGTAGCCGTGAATTGATATAGTCTAGTCTCCACTTTGTTTACCAGATCTTTCTCACATCAGTAGCAGCCGAAATGAGTTCGTTCCTTATTATCTCCCAGTGGCGCACTACAATAAGAACCTTCTTATTGACACACATCCCTAATCATCATCATGAACTTACTTTGTGTATTTTCAAGCATATTTTGAAAGCATTTGCTATCATGCATATTTCACGTCCTTCAGCCATTTTAGATATTTATTCAACTTTAAAAACTTTTTATATCATACATTGTGAAGCATCAAGTTTTATATAAAGTATATACATATACTAGCAACTGATGAAGGTGCAGTTTTTACGACTATAGCCTTCACTCGAAAACCTGATGACTTTTGCAAAAACTCCCAGAAAATGATGATACAGTCACTCAAAGCGAATGCATAATCCTATATTTTGCTATTATTATAATAAGGCGAATGCTATGTGTATACCTATATCTCTATACTGCGTGTTAGCATAACTGTTGGTTGGTAGTGACGAACTATCATCACTAGTTCCAAAAATCCTAATGACTCTTTAGAAGTTGAGACACTATTTCTACAGAATAAACTCGCCGAAAAAGTTACATTGTCACGTTTTTGTCGCAGACTCTTTTTCACAAAACTCAGATTTCGCAAACACAAGATAGAGCATGCTCCATGTCCCTTTCATTGCGTAAGAAGCTTATTTATAGAAAATGATTTGTGTTGACAAATGTCATTGAAAATATAGAAAAGCTTATATACCTACCTACTTTCCGTATATATATTATATCCATAGAACTATTCTGTTTAACCTTCATCAACAAACCGCATCATTTCTGGTTTAGGCCACTACCTGGAATAAACAGAAATTCAATATCGTACCCTCTGGTGATCTCTCAAAACTCTTTGGAACAACTAAGAAGATAAAATGGAGTTACATATTATTGCAATATTGCACTGTTTGCATCAATGCAAACTGGGAAACTTCATCAAACCGGTCACAATAACTCAATAAATGAACAATGACAATGGTGTCATGAACTACGAGAGAAAACAAAGAGCAGGGCTCATAAGACAAAAGTATGTCAAATTAAATGCAGGAATATATAGGCATATATTAATTTTGTCAATGGGAAACAATCCTGCTAA
>JAHZMV010003312.1:0-25647 GCA_027743765.1 Coecobrya sp. COE2
CATGTCTGTAACGTATCTGACAAGGAAAGTTTAAATAGATATATGATTTACATGAAAATATAGGAAATACAATGGGAAAAGTCGTGGAGGGAAATAGCGTGATACGCTTGCGCTGAAATTTTCCTTTAATGAGACATTGGACCTTGTTAAGACTGATAATATATCCGTCTTCTTTTCTGGTTCCATTGTTAAACATCCGAAATAGTGTCACCGTGTCGAGATTGAAGTACACCTGGTTGATAATATTTCATTGCCACTTTGCGTTGGCAATAGTATAAAAATTGCTGAACAAACTAGATGAATGTTGCCACTGAATGAATCAAATAGCGTGATTGCATATAATAAATATGCAAACAGTATTTCTGAAATATAAAGATTGGATAGTATCTAGTGTTTTAAATATAATCTATATATTTATCAATGTAAGGTCTACTTACAAGAAGTCAAGGTGCCATTATGCTATATTTTTATCATGTTTTGTCAAGTTTCGCAAAGCAAGCAGAATGTGTAATGTTGATATTGTTTATTATCAAACCAATATAGTTTTAAAACCATTATTATGTTTATTTGTTATTACTATTAGCATGTCTTTGAGTAAATACAAAGAGAAGTGACAGTCTGTTCAGGTATTTTAATTATCCTAGTCAATAACAATATACAATTAATTATTATTATGATAAAATTAAGTATTGGTTGACATACTAGTTCTCAACTCCAAATGAAAGCCTTTGACTTAGCTCCTTATTTATTATGAAATCCAAGACAACTGAGCAAAATAGCATTATTTTATTATTTTCTCCATGAAGGAACAATGTGGAAATAGATAGATTCCCAATTTTAACAGGAACATAAACAGGTTGACGGAATTCTTGCCTTTCCACCACAAAAATTCGTAAAGAGCAATTTTTAAAATTACCTTTTCATTAACCTTCAAAATTCTTTGGAACCTCATATTATCCTCAAACATGTCTAAATCTCGATCCAAGAAAACCAGATTGGAACGTAAAATCAAAATTGCAGTACCACCTATTGACGACTGTGCCCAAATAGATGGACAATTTGAAGCAAATTATTTCCCACAGAAGGAAGATGAAATAAACACATTAAATGCAATCGCCTCCCGTTTCCCAAAGGTTTAATCATTAAAAACCGTTTTCATATATTATGCATTAATTGTTCCAATGTTCATACTAAACTTTATGTTTTTATGTTTATATGACGCAGATAATACAAAAGATCCTCCTTCATCTCTCCCATTCATCTCACAAATCCTTACGTTTAACCAACAGGCTACTTAAACAAGCTGTAGAACAATACATTGGAATGAGTATCATTTTGTCAGAAAATCGGACTTATTATGATATTTCCAACAAAATTCAAATCCTCAATAAGGAACTCCAGACTTCTCTAAAGTACATTGGAATCCGGTGTTTGAAAGGAGTACAACTAACACGAACAAATTTTTTTGAGATTGTAACTTTTCCTTATCTTCTCCAATCTGTCCATCTCTTTGGACAAATTGATCAACAAATACTTCTGGGTCTCCTCAAAGAATGTTGGAACCTTCGCTCATTAAAATTGCAAGAACCCAATCAATTTCAAATGTTGGTTCGGGGCAACTTTATCGACTTTATGCGCTCCATTGGAACATTACTCGAAAGACGACAAGTGATACGTTTAGAACATTTGACAAATATGAAAATTCACTGCTCCACAACCTCCACCTTGGGATACATTCTAGTAATCCTCTCCGGTATTGAGGCAAAGAACTTGGAAAAGTTTCATTGTTGTATTGGTCCCGTACATGCGAGTTTTTACGCTCTCATTACTGGTTTGATTGTAAATGTAATACATATCGCACACAAAACATTAAAAGACTTTTGGCTTGTTGTGGAGAGCAGTGATGCATATCCAGAAATTACTGCTAAACGGAGGCTCTTGCGAAAACTAAACATATTTAATGAGGACTTTCCAGAAAGTTTACCAAAATTCGAAGAAACGTTTAGAAAGCTTTATTGGGCAGATGAAGATATAGATGGCTGGCTTAAAGGTATCTTAAATGATGTCGGGAAGAGTGCCACTAACTTAACCAAGATTCGTCTCGATATAGATACAGGGGAAGATTTTGCCAACCACTGGGTGCATTTTATCAAGCATCAATTTTCATTGGAAACTTTGGAACTGCAGGCTTGCTGCCACTGGTCACTTGTGGAAGATGTCATAAAACAAAACGCCAAGACCTTAGACACTCTGGGATTGGTAATGGAATTTCATTCACCAATGGATTTAGAGGCCCTGCTTCATGAATGTGTGAGCCTCAAGCATCTCATATTGAAAAACTTTGATTTTGATTGGATGAGTCCCGAACAGTTGGAAATGCGGAGGAGTGGGCATATTATCAATGCAAAATTTGATGAATTATTCCCACAATTGGAAAATTTAGCTTTATCCAATTTACTTATTCGCTCTACTGACCTTAGTCGAGTGACGAAAATGTCAAACATAAAAGACTTTGTTCTCAGTGTAATAGAGATGGACGCTGATAATGGAGACTTTTTGGATCCTAATAACATGTTTGGTTTATTGTATGATGACTTTAGAATTTTACTTCATCGACGAAATTTAAACCATTTAGTGATAAGCAGGGAAGCAATCATGCATTATGGTTCGCTGGAAGAAAGGATAAAAAATATTGAAAGGTTCGAAGCGGTTATTTCACAGCCAATGTTTCACGTGACAAATATTTTAGGCTGGCAACCACTGACAATTGACGAAGAGCATATTGCCGTGGCGCATGGGAGTACAGTAACAATGTCAGACTGGATATTTCCATTAATCATGTCTGTGATTGAAGATACAGCAGAAGCTGATATAATTTCATTTAGGAGTTTGGTCACTGAAGATGACGATAGGTGAAACAGTTTTGTGTCCGTGAATTTATGTATACCTATTACGGAGTACGATGATAATAATAATATGAAACAAATAAAAATGTATCCCTCCAGAAATAGTATATCGTTTTAAAGGTTAAATTAATTTAACATAAAAATGCTAAAGGAAGAAACTCACCCTCCTTGGTGCCCTCTTCTACTTGTAAATTTTCAGTAATTATTTTTTTACGCCTGCACTTCTACTCCGATATAGGTGGTGCGGTGATTTGAACAATCATCAAATGTAATTACTATTATATTTTCATGTAAAGTATCCTCAAAGGCGATGCCTAATGAAAGTCTAACTATCATCATGTATGACTACCATTTTTTATACTATTTTACTTACCTATGTAGTCGTAGCAAGTAAATCTTAAATAAAACCCGTAAACTTATTTGAAGACAGACAAGATAACTAGGAAAAAATTGTTCCCGAAAAAATGAACCCTATATTCCGATGGCGAAGTAGTCATTAGCCACCCGCTTGAAACGTAGCGGAGGTGATGACGAGTAACGTTTACATTGACACAGTTTGTGCTTCATCTGACGACTTTCATGCATGTAGTTGAAAATTTAACCATTTAAAAAAAATTGTGGACATATTCACTGCCAAAATGATTCCACAGCTGCTTTTATGCAAAATGCTCCACGACTGCACTTCACTGCAATTCCAATTTTCCACACATGTATTTGTATTTGATTAATCGTTCACTTGATGCCACCTACATATTAAGATTTGAACATTTCGCTAGACTTTAATATTTGAGATTGAATAATGCAGCATTTTTTGCATTAACATACATACATACATTAACAGCTCTTGCTGAGTGTGAAATGAAAATTGTACACAAAATGTGATTTACTTTTCAAGAAGGTTGTTGCGTGTGGTATATACTTCGGCAAATTACATTGCTTACATACTGGGTCAAAATTTGTACCACTCAATCTTTTTATCTATGTGTAAACAATTTAAAAGTTTACCACCTTTGTTGGTAGCCAAAACAGAATGAATGAATTCCTGTTACATATTTCCATAAATTTTGAAATATTTTAACTTACTCAATTTTATGGGCCTTCAAGAATAAGAACATGGTAAATAAGTACCAACAACTATCATGTTACATATTATATTGATTGTCAAGTGGATACCTTTGTGCAAAAAATTGCAGTTCATCCATCACCAATAAGAATATCAGTGGTTCTGTTGGGATTGGGAGACTTGGGTGGGGATGAGGGATATGAATGTTAGCAAATTTTGTGTTAATTTGATTGTCAATGCAATAACTCATCACTGCATTATAACCTGATGCTACCACAAAGCCGTTTTGAAAGTAATTTTTTGCTTTTCTGACCGCCACCAAATGGCTCGGTTTGGTACAGTTTTCAATGGCCCGAGCCAATAATTAAATGTAATTGTATGACATGAATAATATCACAATATAAACAAGATTTGTGATAGCCGTAATAATCATAATAATTGGTAATTACAACGACCGTGTACACACAACCGCTCCTCATTCAACACGTCGTTGACCCTTATATAATAGTTTAATAGACTGTTACACTGCTACAATTATTAATGTAATGTTTAGTTCAATGCATATTCATATTATACCGACGCCAACCCACCAATCTCATGTTAGCTGATTTTACAAGCAAACAGATTTTTTAAAACATCAAAGTCATGATAGCACACGGATGGTACGCGCATAACTGCGAGATGTGAAATATGTCTGAAAACGTGTGTAAGTCATTAACTAAATAGTGTAAACTTGAACCAATTGTAGTTTAACCTTTACCTGGCAAATGTTTGTTTAAATGTTGAGTTCAATCGCTGCAAACAAAATATTTTCAATTAAATGATTTCAATCAATTGCTGATGTACTGGTCACCTCGGTTTGGGAAGAGAAGCACCTAAATTGCCAATTTACAAAAGCGTACGTTTAACAATTATATCAAAGAAAAATATTGAAGGCCAATGCTCTAAGAATGTGTGACAGATTTAATAATCAAGCTTTCAGGATTATAATTGCAACACATTATGACATATATGATTTTTTTAAACGTGCTGACGAGTCCACTTGGTTGTTTGAGCTCTCATAATTTTTCTGACGGTTAGTTTGGTAAGTAGTAGCTGTTAATTTGGTGCATATTGTTACGCACCAGATTACATAATCAGCATATTGGTTGCAAATTGATAGCGTGCTGTGGTTTCATAGTGCACGAGATTGCAATTTCCATCCTATACCTCATTACTCCTTGTGCTACTATAGTAGTTTTACCTGCTTGTATGCCACATTATGAGAAAAGTAGGATTGCACTGTTGTCTAACAGATTATCAGATCACGTTATCTGTTACAATTTTAATGTCATGCGTGTCGTATAGGTCACAGATTAAAAAATTGAAAGTATTAAAACCTAGCTACAAACTTCAGCCAAGTCAATATCACGGTGTAGTTTTAAATTTCATCTATTTATATATTGTCTACCAATAGTACTCTCCTATTTTTAAAAACACAAATTCATACCATTGAAAACAATAAGAATTCGTAGCTAACTGTTTTCCTACTTAGGTTGTGAAATAAATACAGAGTCGTTTTCTGATGGAAACGGAAAAACTGCACATGTCCTCTCGACAATCAAGGAAGTTTTAATGGATACAGGAATCTCATTTGTAACATAACATCTCATAACATAACATACGCTTATTAATTTAATATAAAAAGATAGTTTCAGTTTAAAGTACCATGTCTGTTGAGTATGCATATTTGTTTAACTTTGGCAATGATTATAAAGCGTGAATTTGGGAGTTGATTAGATCAATTTAGGTTGGAAGCAATAATTCGTGTCACATTCATCAAACTATGTATCACACTTGCACATCGTGCGTGTCTAGCTATTTACAACAACTATCAGTGAAGGTCATTAGTCATTAGGATTAACCTAGCGGCTGGCTAAAGGTTGTTTTACGGATGCCTACTTTTCAGATTTACGTAAAAACCATGCATATAGGAAGTAGATACGCCTGACGAAGTTTGTAAATTACCCATTGATAAGGTCAATATCTATGAACGGAACTTTTGAAGTTTAGTCAGTTCGTTTTATTAATCGCTGCGTAGCCTCAGTCTATCACACAAGAAGATAAGAAATGTCTCATCATTTACAAAAACACATCGAGCTTAACATCAATTAAATTATGAATTCCCGATCCGCACACAAATTGTATGTGCAAGAGATCTGCAAATAGTATTAAGAAATCATGATTTTGGCATTCATTTTGAGGTCCCAACGCCTTGAGCAAAGGGCGTGTAAACGTCCTATGGGTTACTAACAACTTTGTTATCTTATGTGAGACAGTGACTCTTTCGTTTTGTCTACTTTATTATTTCGTTACCATTATGTACAACTTTTCGTTTCTTTTCCATATTTGGTTCAGCTTAGCGTAGTGCTTACACACTCACGGCTTACCTGCCTGAAATGTGCTGGTAGAAATTTGTACAAAATAAACAGACCAATCTTATGTAGAAGTATATATATTTTTGCAGAAGCAAACTGTAACATCGATAATATCGTCATTTTCGTCATTCATTCAAGTTTGCAACTATGATGCAACCTATTCAAAAAATCTGTATCATAATAATCATCATAACTATTCATAACGTAACGCAACCATCAAATATCACCAATCAACCAATAAAATCGAAACAGTAGGTGGTACAATCTTCAAAAATCAAGTCTGCCATCATAATGATAATATTATTCTACAATGGCCGATTTTTGAGAGTGGCAGCTTCGTACATAGCATTAGTAATCAAATTTTACATGACCCTTGAAACTTAATACTAACAATAAGTGATAAGTAAATCTCAATTTTAGACTTTCATTGTAAGTAGCTAATAATTTTATTTTTCTTACCACAACGTTACTAAAATTATGTATTCACTGTTACTTTATTACCAATATTACTATCCAGTGATCCAGCGTTTTGATAGATTTTTGTACATTTAATTTTATTGGTAATGGGATAAGCAATTCAACTAATTAATGCATTGAGTCAACCTGACGTAATTTCTTAAAACGATGTCACATTAAAAATCACAGTGTTACATTTTCAAAAATCCAAAATGTCTAATTACTTACATACCTTTTCAATGTAACTAGATGTGAGTGTAGTGTACCCATAAAGTTAATTTCTCACTTTTCCATACCTAGCGACATTTAGTATACAATGCTCACAAAGGCAAAAATAAAAAATGATATAAGATTTCTTAGTAGATTATATGTAATTCTCTAACAACTGCCAAAACATGCCCAAAACCAACAACGTCAACGTGACACCTGACCTGACATCATCAAGACGCAAGATTATAATTTTTCAATTGAAATGTATTTTTTGTTTTGCCTTAAAAATGTTGGTAAGCATTATCAGGAGCATTGATAAAGCAGCAGGTAGTAAATAATTATGCAAGTGCAGTTCGATCAATTTTTGCTTTAGAGGGCTGTTAAAAATCATGTCGTTCGTGAGGTTGTATGATTTTCCTATTTTTAATTCTGTTGACTTGTCAGCCACATAACCAGCATGTGACACATCGCTGCTATAAAAACAAACAAGCTCATGTTAATTAGCGCATTATAATGTAATAATAAGTAATTTTGTTCCTTAATTTGACCTGTCCATTTATTGGATTAATATATTAGAAGTTCACATAAAAATTGCCAAATTGCAGGTGCTGTCTCAGAACGAGTCACGATTGATAGTGAGAAACGGCAACTAATTCAAGAGAGCAAGCAGCCAACGAAGCGCAGCCACCATAATGATAAAATGCAAATCATTAACAGTCATGATGTACATCATAATTAATTTTTAATACATATCAACTTAAGAGTATACTTACTTAATTGTATGTTCAGCAGAGTTTAAACAATCGTTTTCATAAAATTATCTGTTAGTCATTTAAATCCAAGCTCGGTTCATACAATAATTAGCATTTATTAGACAGCGGTTGAATGCCACAGCATTGTACATGTTTGAAATTTGAAACAAATCCTCCATCAATTACTGTACAGCGAATAATTACCTAGCGCATAGTTTCTCGTTAATTTTTTACAAGTGTCGACAATCAGTAGACAAAATGACCCAGAAGTCTACCTGTTTTGAGATGACGGTGTTGCAGATGACATTTGTCCACACTCCAAGCGTTTAATAAGGTTGTTCCTCAATCACACGAAGGTGAGTTGCAACATTAATTTGAATATAACGTTACAAAGTTACAATTTATTTATTTAGTGTTTTCTTTATTGATTGAATACACGTCATTTAAAGTAGAAACACGTGCTGCTGCGAACTACTTCCAATGTTACTTTGCTAAAATAAAAACAAATAACGCGAACTATAAAATGTGTCTATCATCGAAGTAACAATAATGCGTATCAGTAACAAGATTCCATTTTTTGATTTGATTTCGATTAAATATTTTGAAATCCCATTAAATACATAAATCAAATTGTGGCTGTGCTCAAACTGTTACATAACGGTTAAAATACAGTTAGTTAAGCTACTATATAATATAGATAGGGGCCTTATGTGTAATAATGATGATGATTTAATGTTATCAATCAAGTATTTCTTAACATGCGGTAGTAGTGAGCGAGTGACTTTTTGGCAGCACACACTGGATCAAGTTTCGTAGTGAACTTTGTCATGATAATATAGATGTTGGCGTTATTTATTAAAGCAAAACAATGGGGAAATATATATGCCATACAATACAATCCAAAATCTAACAATGACTTTAATTGGGAATTCGACAGAGTGATGGTTGGTTGGTGGTATTTGTCTATTTACTAACCATTACCATTTACAAAACCATATCGGCAACCATATTGGGATTGGCTTGTCAATTTTTCTCCTCAATTCGTCATTCAAAGTGCATGAGATTTTGTGCATTCCTCAGGAGGTACAATTGTCACGAAGATCCTTGCAGTGAGTAAGAATGGAATGTGGAACTGAAACTATTGTGGCAAACAATGTTAATGGTAAAAATGCAATAGTAATAGATAAAATACAATGTATTTTCCTGCCGGCATGAATGGTTGCTTTTGATTCAATCAAATTCGTATTTGTTGTGAGTTATTATTATCAAAGCATATTGTAGCCGGCTTGTCTGCACTACTAGCTGTCTGCCCTGTTGACTGATGACTGTTAGTACGTTTTTGTAGTTCAATTATGGCTTGAGTACAATTATTGAGATATTGAAAATAGATAAAGTTTATTAAACCATTTCAATGTTGGGGGATTAGTACGCGTCTTGTGTGATATGTATGTTGAGTGGAGGAGAATGTGATCATACCAATGAATTGATAGATAACCTTGTCTTTGTGCATTATGCAGTCTGATCCGCATTGCATTTGACCGTTAGATGTGTACGTTCAAAACACGCACCAAAACTCCATTTCTTCATTTGATCTTGTCTTGCAATTATTACATGGGAAGTAAGAATTGAGGATTGTTTGCACGTTGTATGATAAACCAATATTGTTATGTCATGAATAAGGCGTTGTCCATTCTACACTGAATCAAAAAGTTCTTGAAATTGTCCTGTTTATGCGATAAGAATTATTAATGTACTTTATCGTGACATTTAGTAAAACATAATTAGATGCCTAAAGTTTGATTATGATTTTTCGCTTCGCTCAATTTAATAATAATAAAACGAAAAATGTTATGACCTTAGTAAAAAATTAAAGAATCATTTATACCTACATATTTTTGCAATATAATTATCACTTTCATAATTAATGCAACATTAATAAGATTATATGTACATATGAATACAGATTGCGTTGTCACCTTCTTCGTCTTCCTAAGCAAAACTTTAGTATAGGTACATATATCCCAGACATTTACGGTCTTGGCTTTGTACTTCATTCATACATTAATGAATTTACACCGGGAAATTAAATATTATGTTTCTTAAAACGTTTTGTTTAATGATAAATGAGCTTTGTAATGTCAATTTCATCCAAAGAATTCACGGGAAAATGTATTGCTTTTCACAAGCACATTGGAGATCTTATCAGTTTTCAGTTACATTTTATAACTTGATCAGTCACATGTAATCTATTGTAGTTCTTATTATGCTAAGAAACCAAGTCAATTCGACCACCATTATGTATTAAAGTAATTTCCTTGGTTATGTTACCATGAGCTTTGACAGTAGATACATAGGTGCATTCGATTTATGATAACAAATTATTTTGAGCAGCCTTCGTGGTTCTTACCATGAACTAATATATTTATCCATAGTGGTTTTAGTAGTTTTCACTTCTGGATCATTTCCGATTTGATTGTCTTTTGAGGTTACCCTCTTGTGAAACAATTAATAGATAACAAGGAAAGCCACCCATCGGCAAGCCGAGATTGTGGGCACAATCTTGTGGCTCTGTCTAGTTATAAACTACCTAGTAACGTTGGTCAGAGTCTGACGATGAGTGCCAAGTGCCAACAGCGACACAATTCTGTAATGAAATAGTGATAACGATGGTAATCAGAAGAATCGACCGAACACAAAAATAAAAGTGCATGTGGAGATTTCATTCAATACTCTACTTTTCACACCTCCATAATTGTTGTTGGTGCATAGCTATCGTATAAAAATAAATGTTATAGAACTATAGCACAAACGTTTATCAGAAACTCAACGAGTAAATGGATTATACAAATGCAAAACCATTCCCGGAAAATGATTGTGAAACTGACTGATGTACAATATTCAATCAAGTCTTAACTGATTTATTTTACAGCAATCAAACGAAATAGAACACGAACAATAAGGAGATCGAGATATGGATAAGGATGAGTATATGATAAACGCAAATTATAGCTGTGGTTTATCAATACTCATTAACTACGTGTATGTANATCAAACGAAATAGAACACGAACAATAAGGAGATCGAGATATGGATAAGGATGAGTATATGATAAACGCAAATTATAGCTGTGGTTTATCAATACTCATTAACTACGTGTATGTATGTATTTGTACTATGTACCGTACCGGAACATTACATCCTCAACAATAACATTATGTTGTCGTCATTTTATATTATGCCCTATGTCTAGTGTCCGAGTGAATATATAAATACATTCCCATCAGTACATTGATTCTG
Organism: Coecobrya sp. COE2; assembly: GCA_027743765.1. Classification (NCBI taxonomy): domain Eukaryota; kingdom Metazoa; phylum Arthropoda; class Collembola; order Entomobryomorpha; family Entomobryidae; genus Coecobrya; species Coecobrya sp. COE2. Next base: position 11,102 of record JAHZMV010003312.1, read on the forward strand.
TGTTGCTATATTAGGTACACTACACACTAAAATGCTATTATATGGTATAATGTGGAACCAACATCAAGGGGTTTAGATAGCTTAAATAATTTTATTGAACTTTCAATTTTTTAATTCGTTTTTTTACACTGGATTAATTCATTCAACAGCACTGTGGGTCGGGAACAGTTACTAAATTTCCTTTCCTCAATGAAAGATATCAACAAACAGTACCATAACATTAACATTCCAATCTTCACTCACTCACAGTCAGCATCATCGATTTGTAGGAAGATTTGTACTTTTTTGCACATGTGCCACTTCTGGCTGAATAATAAGGTTGCTTCTGGGTTGGGTCCTTTGTCATCCTGAAATTCAAGTAGTCTTTCGCCGGACTTTTACGAACACAATAAGTATAAATAATATGTAGACTACACTGCTCTGTGTAGCTTGGTCTATTTTTGGGATGTGCGTACTTCGATATGCACAGATGCGCCTTATCAAAGGCGACAGCGCGGTCAAGCAAGTTAATCAAAAGGGACACATTTTTGTTCTGATTGGCCAATAATAAATATAAAATGTTAAACTTATTACTTTTGTCGGTAATAAACCTAACATGTGGGGTACCTATGCATAATATGAATACAATCGTACATGTTACAGTTACAGCGGTGTTTGTGATGGATGACTAATACATTCTAAGTGCTAGTGTTATGCTCACAGTCACCTCGGATATGCAGCTTTTGTAAATTAACTTTGAAATAAATTTGTAGACAAAATATCAAAATTCCGGTCATCTAGTCCAGTATTTGAATCTCAATTTTCAAACATTATTCATCAATGAATCTACTCTACTATAAAACATACCTACGTATGCAAAGGAGTTCAATTGTTGACGTTTAAATAAATAGCACTGACTGATATGCTATCAGTGATAGCATACTATTTTACAAGAAAGCGACCTCAATTGACAATATCATCAGCCGAATCTTAACAATGCGTTGGTTCCTTAAACATTAAATCAAACCAATATGCAATAAGATAGAGTTACATGTTATATACCTACTAAAAGGGTTTATTGATTTATGGCAGCTTGTAGCCGAACATTTTTGGTTGGATAGTGAAATAGATGCCGTACAAATGCAGATTCGAATGAAGCAAGAGCATAAGAATCAACTAATAAGATGGGAAAATATTTACGCACTCTAAGCAATAATTGTTAACGAAGGTGAGGATGGCAGTCATTTATTGACGCTTTTAGTGTACACTGTACACATCAAAATCAACTGCTTTCATTTATCGCCGAATTAATTGTCACTTGACTTGTAAATTTCTTACACGTACATAATGTTACTGCAAAGAAATCACCAGCAACATGTGAGTTCTTCATTGATAGCCACTTGGTTTGGTGGTTGATTGTATTGAATTTGTAATACTTGACAAGTTGTTTCAGTTTCATTATCGGAGCCTACTGAAGCTTCAGTAGGTTGAGGGAGGTTGTCGAACGACGATGATTAGTATTAGTATTGCTCAAACGAATTGCGCGTGATTAGAGCAGTTTTGGCGCATAAAGTATGAACAAGAAGACACATTATATTGTCAAATCGATCCATTTTGTTTATTCATCAGGGATTATGAGTGAGACATATATGGTGTTGTAGTGTATGCCACACAAACAACCATCAAGTTGTACATTTTTTAAAAACTTACTTTATTTTTATTTACGCCTCTTCTCTTTCTGATGACAGCAGAACTAGTAATCCAGATTACGACATATTTCGTACTAATTTTTATATGTGTGTATCCACTTTTCTTCAATCATTTGATTTCTATTAAGGCATAATCAATAAATCTTAATAAAGACTAAACGTATTAAATCAAATTAAAACACGATGTTCGTAATTATGTTGTATGTTATCTAGGAAAGCTCACCTTTGTTCATGTCTGTATCGTGTATGTAATATGTATGTTTTATCTTGCCCCTTACCTTATTTATTCCAACAACAAGCAAGGTTCCATACGATTAGGGATCTTTGTCGTAAATGGAACCAAATAATTTTTAACTTTGACAATAATTTATTAATTGTCGTTGGCTAATGAAGATGACAATCCTTAATAATGTCTAGATGAAGGATTAATGTACGCATAAAATTATTCGATGATGAGGAAACTTGTTTCTTCCAATCATTATATTTTAATATTCATTTCGTAAAAAGGCAACAGCTACTGATAAAGGGCCAAAGCAATCATGAAAGACTGATCTGATAATGAACAGCAGCAGCATACGTTAGCATAATGAAAAGGATTTGCCCAACAAAGATGAATTCACTGAATGATCTGATTTCATTTAAATGGGTCTCTAAAAACTGAAATGGTTGTTCTCATCATGTGACACTTTAATGGCTGGATTGTTGCCAAAAAGGATGACGATCAATCAGCATTTCATTTATTCGGGTTCAACAATCCTCCAAACTCCAAATTATAGGTGTACTCTGAACATGATTAACAAATTATTGTTTCACATGTTCAGTAATGGTAGAAGGGCATATTGAAAGGGTTACTCAACAATGTTAGCGAGAAATAAATAATTCATCATAATGCATAATTTGCAAAAAAAAACAAATCATAATATAGCAAGTTAGCTGTTACATTTTATTTGGTTTTTCTTGTTACATACTCGCACGAGTTTCATTGCGTACGTGAGATATTTAAATTATCAAGCCGAAAGTCGGTGGTGTATGAACTTCAAAATGAATGTGAAAGATACGAGTTCATCCGTTTAGGTAAAAAGTACACAACATTGAATTTGATATGATTTTGATGATGTGATGCTACCAGATAAATGTGCGTAGTAGCAAGCACATGCAATATGTTGAAAATTACTCTTACCGGTATCGACGTAGCTAATTTTGTATTCATATCAGGTGGCTTATCAAGTCTAGCAGTTTTACATTATTTGCAATAGTGCAGGGTGATGTAAGGTGGTGAATAAAAATATATGCTTAGCAGTTTAGCACTCATTTTGATTACATTACATAGCAGTGTCAAATTGGCTTTCCGTTGTAGAAACGTTAAAAACTCGCCTAAACTGTAACCATATTTCATGGGAACGATCATACAATCATACAATACACAAACAGGATGCGTATTATAATAAAACAAACAAACTTCAAAAATTATTACAAGATCAAGATTGATCGTTCAGATAAATAGGCTAATGACAGACACACAAAGCCATACACACGAATAAGTCATAATATTTTCCAATATACCTACCCAAGTTGATATTTTCCCTTACGCTCCCATATACCTTTATGAATTTTGAACTAACTACATACACAGACTTACCTGTACAATGACAATAAACGCCTCTTCTTCTATGTCTATATTTTTTCAAGTCATATTTACTTTACATGTGGATCTACATTATATATTACCTATATTTATGCTTCTTCAGAATTTTTAAACCGGGAATTAGGCCACCAACCTTTCCTGATGATGACGACAAATACACAGAATTATCGTTTCAGTTGAACCATAATTTATGACTAATGAGTTAAGTTTCTCACGGTCAGCCAATGCATGCATGCAAGCATGTTCACTTGAATTGTTAGTCTTTTAGTCACAATGATTTTATAACAATAATACAAAATAAAAAATTATTGGGATGTTTAAAAATTGGAAATCATGCACATTAATGACATTTTGACAATGTTGCAATAAGACACAGACATAAGGCATGCGTTTTGCGTTATGTAATTTGATACACACGTTATGATGTGTTTTTATTATGTGAATAAAAGGAACAAGGAAAATGAGTTGCTGAATGCAGTTTGCCCCTAAATTATTCTTTGAAACACTTTTTACTTCAAACAATCTGTACACAAAATAAATTTTTAAAAACGTCTCAGGAGAAATTATATAATTTATAAACAAATTATAAGGAATGCAAAATTAACAATTGGAAAATAAAGCTTAAAATTACCAGTTACCTATGTTTGTATATCAATACGATATCCCTTTTCTTTATTTGTACAAATTGTATATGACTCCATCTGAAAACACTTCTTAAATATCATACAAAATTTACAAACCATGAAGGAATTGAAATATTAACAATAGCAATAATAATAGGCTTACTCCGACCATATAAGTATAAGTGACTTCAAAACAGACTTATTGCCGTTACCAAACTTTTGAAATAAACTGAAGCGACGAAAGGGAACATCGAATTTTAACATCTTTTTGGGATATAATTTTCATTTTCTTTAAAGAACGATAATGGTCATTATTTAGAAACAACACCTCACCAAAACTGCATAATCACTTGCATTTCCCCTAAAAGTATGTCTATACAAAAGAGTACAGCATTACTCACCAGGAGTCAGAAGAACTCTCAAGGAAGCAACTGTGAACGAAAGGCTTAATGTCTGTTCTACACAAATAAGCCTTCCTGATCCTCTTCATTGTTTCAGAACATCGTATAAATGTGTAAGATTCATTTCGCATTCTTTTTTTGAATATCTGCTTTACTGTCAAGTGACCGTATCCACCGCATAATATTATCATATGAACAATGTGTTCGTTTTACTTTCTTTGTATAACAAGAACTCGAATATTTTTAATGGCTCCTGCGGGTGCCGAGTGCGAAGAAGGAAGTGCACTTTATTACTATAGTACACGCAGAGTATGGTTGCATCATTTACTATTTAGTCTCACCGTCAACCATCGTATCATCAATACATGTTACCGAGTAATTTTACTGAATACAGAACACACAATTTAAATATTAAATGACCACCTAAGTTGACGCTGAGATTACAGATCCACTTACACCCGAGATCGAGATAAGACTCTCTGTTTGCAGTTGTGCTTATAACGGCCAAAATTTATTGATAATCAAATGAGCTATTATCTTATTGGAATTGCAGCCAATACATATTACAAGCAAAATAATTAAATAGAGACAACATTCAAGAACGTCTCGTCTGTCACCATTCCATTCATTAATATTTAAACAACATTGACTCAATAATAGTATTCAACTTCGCAAAATGTAGTTCCCAAAAAAGTTAGGTTAGTTATAAATATTTAAGTTAAAACACTCTTTGAGGGAGGATGATACTGTAGTAATACGGAAAGACAACATGGTTGTTTTTAAACATAGGATGTAGATTAATACAAGGAAATAAGGAATCATGAAACAATATTGAACATGTAAATCACATTTTTATTTTATAAGTGAAAAATATCTCGAGGTAGTGCTGGCCTTGGCCTTTAGAAGTTCATGCATGTCGATACGTAAATACAAAATAAGACTTTTAAACCTTAATTTAATTTAAGTTTCGCCTATTTTAAAAAAATTGTTAATGTTTGCAGAAATTACTCGAGTGGTTATAATTTATTACTTTGTACGATATTTTTATGTATGCTCCTTTTTTGTAAATGCATTGTAGCAATCTTGTGGAGACATTCAATGTAGGTTGTAGGTATTACCTATGTAAGTTTTAATAATTAAAAAGAGTTTGATTTTTCTCTCTAAGTAAGCAAAAGATAAACGGTGACAAGATGATTTCCAAGTTGGACCAACCATGAGAATTTTTAATCATATTTATGTGAATGATGACATGTTTCCAAATTATTCTAAGCAAAACATTTTCCCCCGTTATATACTTGAATTGATGATGCATTTGTAAATCGAATCAAACCAAAAAGATCGTCAATGAAAATATCTTAATGCTTTAATTAGATCATTGATGTTTTCTTTACGAGGATGTATGTAATTTTAAACCCCATACATTTTTTCTTCCAAACAAACAAAAGGCTCTTATTATACTTCTATCCTCCTTTCTCATATCTAAAATTTTAAAAATCTGTAAACACATTCGAAACAAAATCGCTGAACTGTTAATCAATAATTTATAATGTGTAAGAGCAGAGCGGAAGCTGGGTTTACAAAATGAAATACATAATAATATGTAACAGTTAATATTCACATTATGTTAAATGTATAATTAATTTGAACCATGCGTATGTAAAGTATTTTTGCATTTTCAATGCATTATGTTAAAAATAAATAAATTGTATTACTATAAATACATTTTTCATGCTCATTTAAATTCAACGGCCTCTGCCGATAATAGCCAATCATACTTCGAAAGGCGTTTGAAATTGCATGCTTATTATTTCTTTACCAAACGTATATTTTGAAGTATAGTATTACATATGTTCAACATTCTATCAGTAATCCAATCTGCCACAGACAACAAAATAGTACATACCTATTTGTATGCATGTATGTTACATTTATAGGTATATTTTTACAAAGTACACCATGACTCATGAACAACAAATTAAAATTGTTGAATATAGTAACTCAGATTTGCAGTTGTTAAAATAGTAAAAGTACGACTGTGTGTAAAAGTCCTAAATTGTGTTATGACGAATAAAGATTTTCTATATTTATTTGTATATTTTTCCTCGAAGACAGCAAAATTAAAGGCCCTGCCCTGTTTGAACTAGATTAAAAAAGAAAACTGTACATTTATGTACATTACGCATTGGTCGGTTTATGGAGGTAATGCAGATATTCATTAAACTGTGGTCACATCTCTCATTCCTAGTTTAGCACGACCTTGGTAAAAGGGTATGCAGTTGCAGCGTAAGCACAAATATATGCGCTAACATAACAATGCAATGACAATAAATAACCAAGAACTCTCTTGTACAGAATGTAAATTGGGAGTGCATAGTTTTGTTATTATTTTTATGGTACCACTTTACTTTAACGGCTATCACTACAACATCTTTATAATAAATGGAGCGAGCGTTTTGTAAAACTCACAATGATATTATTATTTATAAATATATCATCTAACGTAACCGTTTAAAAGTGTGAAATATTCAGAGGGGTGGACAAAAAGGTTGAGGTAATTACTGGCTGAGTAATTAGTGGTTGGTTTTTAATTGTTGTATAATATACAGGCTGCTACAATTTCATCTTTTTGTTCGTAATTGCTAATTAGCCTGTGGACAAGAATATTCACAACAAATAGTGAAATGGAGTTACTAGGACAATACATTTCTCATGATCATTATTATTACTACTAAATGTAACAATATACTAAATCAGGTGAAAAATATAGATGGAAGTAAATGTTAAATATTTTATGCACAATGTCGAACGTCCATACAGAAAGTTCGTTGCTTTTTCCATGACGATGGCTCAATAATGTTTTGCAGAACTCAGACACAAGTAATAATGACAATTTGAAATGTAAAACATGACGCTACTATACATATGAAACATGATGTATGATAATGTATGTATAATCTTCGATTTGTACTGTGAAATGCAATAATGTCTTTAGTTTGAATTGTCGATGTGTTGATTATGTTTTTGTAATGCAATACACAGACGTAACTTCCCAAAAGCAGATGAATATTAAAAATTATGAAAAGTGTAGCTAGGTACAAAAACGAAACATGTATTGTATATTACATAATATGCAATAATATAAAATATCACTACCATATTTTTCAGTTCAAATTGCTCATCTCTTGAGGATGATTACGCCTATTATCATTATTGGACCTTTTCAGATTGTTGAAAGAATATCATATTTTCTTGGCTTTGACCTTGAATGAGTCTGTTCTGAATTGTGCATTATTTTTTTCTGATGAGTGAGTGATTCAAAAACAGATTATGTGCTAATGAGCACATATTTCCCACTTTGTCTTGAATTTGATCTATAGAGATTATCTTTAGAAGATCATTGATGAATCATGAATATTCATTCGTATACGACTATACAAAGACTTGAAATATGGCCTTGTAATGTCATTTAATTCTCGATGTACCAAATTTTTGAAGACACTTGAAATGGTAAAAACAGTCTTACATAACGAAATGTTCATACCGCCCTTTGTGTCATTATCTGCATCAAAATGATGAGTTAATGATAGAAATCCATTGGGAAATCATCTATTACCTTATAACTAGTGGTAAATAAATGGGATCGGGGATCACAAAAATAAAAACCTTTCAATCCATTTTTTATTCCACTCAATCTACGTAAGGAAAAAATCCATTATATTTTGGTCTATAAACAAAACTGGATAAATTAGAAGCTAATCTGTTCCGTGTTCCTAAATATAATTCTTTTTATATATCATACTTATGTAACTCAATTACTTTTCAATTCAAATTATTTTACCATGTACACAACCTAAAAGTATTGAAGTCAACCCTGACGAAATTTTAAGTATATCATATGGCTTAAAACCCAGCGATAATTGAAAATTAGTAACTGTTGCATCTTCTAAGTTCCCACAATTCAAACTCAAGTGCGTATGGGCGGAGGAGACGAGGTTACTCATTTTAAGTTTCAGGTACACGGATTGTAATACAAAAGAATTATTTGTAACATTGGAGCGTACCAATCCATTATCACTACACAATAAAACTTGAGGCTTTGCAAGTTATAAAAATTCGTGTAGATTATGTATAAGATATTGTAAGAGCAACTCCTCAAATTGAAAGTGGGACCAAGGCAAAGAGCAAATAAAATGTATCTCACATTTGTCGCAGGAATTTTCTTCTGACTTTTATTTAGTTAAATAAATGACATCCTATAAAAATGTGTGATTCACGAACCAATGGCGATCATAAAATTACCTGATGTTGTTTGGCTGATCGCTTTGTTGAATTTATCCCAGACTGCATAGTCAATAATAAGGTATGTCCTCTTGTCAGAATTATTTACGTAACCTTGGACTGTGCAGCTAGAAAACGGTGCTTTTACCAGTTCCGTCCATATGTATTGTGCTGTTAATCTCTTTTTAAGTTTATTTCACAGCCTTTCATGCTTCAGCGTTCGTTTGCAGAATGTTTGTTAATAATAATGCCATCGCATTTGGAATTTTATGGATATATAAATTAATTTGACGCAGAAGTTTAATTTCCTAAGTAAAAATTGTCATATCCATGTGAAATATATATGCTAACTGCTTGTGGCGTTACGCAACTCAATAAATCAAAAGACTGCATATAACTGTAGCGAGACAACAAAGGAACTGCCCTTTTGCCATCGTTATCTATTCAACTTATTGTTGCATGTCAAACTGTAGTACTTACTTCATCTGCCGGCTCAAAAGTGTGTTCTATTATCTTTTCCGTTTGCCTTCGCATTCAGCTTCTTTGAGATATGTATAAGTACATATGTATTTACTCCAATCCGCATTAATTTTTATTTCAGTAAAAGTAAAATACTAAAGGTTCGACAAAAATATGTTATAATCACTCTCATCATTTGCATTCCTTTTCATTCCTCTAATTTATACTTTAGAGAAGAAAATCATAAGACGTTACGGATGTTATATAGGTTTTAAATTGAAAAGAGGTGTAGCTGCTTCTATTTTCTATTTAACTCGCAGTTGTAGTAGAGCAAGTGACATTATGCACCTGAATTCCTCCGCACACACCGAACAAGACTGACAATGAGCATTAATAATACATTTTTATCATGTCCCTATGTTTAATTATAAAAATTCCGCTTGACTTTTTTACGATTGCAGACATCTAACAAATGCTCTTAATAAGCTTACTTGTTCGTTTCCCATTCATAAATACATACATGGCTCATAAGAAGAGCGTTATTTCCTTGATTAGCATATCAATGCACTTTTTCATCCTCACAATATTACTACGCTATGCCATCACCAACAAGAAAACAGTGTATATGTTGTTACGAACAAGTACTAGAGCTTTATACTTTATAATTGCTTTTTATCATAATTACTTGGAATTAACTTCACTACTTCATTTTATACACATATAGAGAGAGCATCAAGACTTTGTGGTTGTGGTTAGATTTAATGAGGAATCCCATTTATAATGAAGTACAGTGAAACAAAAACCAATATGATTATCATTGTATTTATTGCATAAATACATTGCATGCATCAAATAATCAACACATTTCAATTAAAAATAGACAATAAAACTGCAATAATACCCAGACACAAAAGTGACAAGAAGGAAAGAATTCTTGTACAACTGACAGCTAATCAACTGCATTTCAGTACGAGATAATGATGATACATATTGTGAACATACTGTGTAGGAGGGAGGAACGTACAAGTACACGAAAATAAATTTCCTTGTGTGAACAAAATTATACCTACGTCAACAATATAGCTTGTTGATTAGTTAAATAATATGCATAATCGGTCAAGTTATGATGCTTTTGCACTTTACTGCAAGTATCTAACAATTTTACAACTTACAATTAGTCATAGTACTGTTGCAGGTAATGTTTTAAAATCCAGGTATAAGAATTGATAGCTGGAAGAATTGGTCTCATTATCAATAAAATGTTACTTCAAATTAATAAAGCCTACGTAAATGCCTGGCTAGGCTACATGATTGTAACAACTTGTAAGTAATTGAGACGGCCTGCTGGTACATCACTGCAATTACTTGACATTGATTATTCATTATTTACAAATATGTCCTCTCCTCTCTCCCTTTTATCATTTTACTCTATTCATAAACGGTATCGCACAAATACTGACAGAATCAATCGAATGCCGAAGTCAGTATAATAAAAGCAATGCCACACTGTAAGTTGTACTAAATCTGTAGTTACGTATATGAAATTTTACATTTTTTGCGTTCTCCAATTGATTTTTTTTTCAATTTCTTAGCAACCAATTTAAATGGTAAAAATACAGTTCAAAGTTTATGGGAAACGAGAATGAAGAAATGAAGATGGTCGAAGGGTGAAATAGTTAACTAATTTTTGTGTGGAAGCAAGCAAACGGTTTATCGAACAAAAATGTACCTTAAAGTGAAATGATACCGTTTAATCTCATTCATAATTACCTAAAACACTAGGTTTATATATTCTCTCACACGGTGGGATCCTTCCAATAAAACAAACAAAGTAGCCAAGTCTTCATGTTAAATCAAAGCCAAAAGAAAGTAAAATGAACTGCATTCTCATACCCAACTCAACAGACCCATTCCATACAATCAAAAAATGTAATTTTCTTGACTGTCTAAAAATCTGAAAATGAATGCGCATTTTCTTTATTGTTATTCATTGTTTATCTGGTTACCCAAACACGTGTGTGTTTGCGTGCAGTTAGCCAGAAACGACAGCAGACTGCCTCCTGCATGCATACTAACAACAATGATGTCCATCCACAAAAACAACAACAATGCTCAACTGAACAAGCATGGGCTCTTGTTGTGTGAGAAGTAAAGCAGAGTAAACTGGCATATTATATCTATGCATCATTTGCAAAAATGCAATGTATCGTCCAATGCAATTTTATCTTGGGATCATAAGAAAATTATGTTAGTTGGTTATAACTATCATATATATTTTATATTGCACGCTAATAATAAGAAAACAAACCTCAACATAACATAGTCCTACCCTATCCCCCACAAGTGACTAGACTAGATCAGTCATCGTTACTCACTACTCCACCATCACTCCCATGCGCACACTTACCCTTTCCATTCAACCCTTTGATTTAGTTATTCAGCACAACACACAGATCTCAGGAGAACGTTCTGCGATTATTTGCTGCTGCTTTTATGATGATCATGATGAAGGATTCCTTCGCATAATATTTACCTATATAAGTACTTACTTCATCGTTATTACATCCCTGTATGCAACGGCAAAATATATGATGGGCATATAGAAATATATATAGAGTAGGCTTTATTTACTATTTCGCTCTCTGCTAATTTTTTGCCGTAAAAGATAACTCAAGTTCTTTTAAGCTTTGAGAAGTATTCATTCATATATACAACAATAAAAAGTTAAATGAAACCACATTCTTTGCTTCATTTACCTTTGAGCTCTCATCCAGATCGTGTGACATTTTTTTGCTTGGGAAATTATCATTTCAGATTCGATTAATTTTCAGTCAGTTCATCATCATTACTCATTGGAAGCGGTTTTCTTTTACAGATTGTGACGGGTTATAATAAAAAAGTGTTTTCTTGGTGGAATCGTTGATAAGTGACCTTTTTTATTAGTGACCTCTTTCAAAGGATTTTTTTCATATAGCGATCTGGTTTGAGGAATACAGTGAAAATGCGGTGGGCGCTGGTAAATTGGAATAGTGATTTTTTGAGTGATATCAACTTAATATACTAAGTTGTTACAAATCTGTTAATATTGTAGTGAAAAAATGTTTGGTTTGTTCTTCGTAGGTATTCTTATTGGTGAGTGTCCTTCTGAGTCATGTATTGGCTCAGGACTCTACAGAAGATTCACCAGCTCCAAAGCGAGTCTTGAAAAAGTACCGGGTTCGTAGACCAGTTGTAGTAGACGATCAAGGAAATGTTGTCAGAGCTGGACCACCCCGACTTCGGAGGGTCCGCGTAAAAAAGCCAACGGTTGAAACTGCTGCTTTGCAGGCTAATCCCCCTCAACGAGTATCTGTATCTGTTTCATCTCCTCAACAATCAACTCAACCCATTGTTCTCTCGACAAATCCACCAAGGATTCGTCCTACCGTTGCCGTGGCTCCAGCTCCTTTAGCTCAACCAACTCAGCCTACCCGTACATTACAGTTTCAGCAACAACAACCAACTCAGGCTACTCGTACATTGCAGTTTCAGCAGCAGCAGCAGCAACAACAACAACCAAAACTCAGGAAGCCTGAACCGGTCAGTGAAAGAGCATTTTTAATTCAAAATTGTATTTCCGATACCGGGAATCATCGTAAAAACAATTTTATAATTTTCTGATCAAAATTCCAATAATCTCAACAATATTGAACATTTAAGTAACGGTTTTCTCAAAACTGCCCCAATTACTTCTTATGTGGGCTATAGTCTTGACCAACTGACAATCGTTTGGTTCTGCAAAAAAATCAGTAACAGTATGATCTCGTAACCAACAATCTTCATTCATTCTGAAAAAATATATAGATACCTAAATGTACATTTTATCATTTCCTTTCTTTCGTCCTCTTTGAATTATGTCTTTATGAATGAAGAGGCGTACATGCATATTACATACTTGACATGATGTAAAGAATATGTGAGTGCGTGCTAGTCAATGACGTACACGAATTAAGTTATCACATTTATATTAACTCAGCTAGTCTCTAAAAGATTAACAACTATACCAAAGCGTCGAATTTTTATTACGCACAAAATTGCATCTCACCAAAGATAATACGATATAAATGTTCAACTCAAAAGATATTTGGCAGATAAGATCTCATATTCATATAGTTCTGATCCCCACCGTTTTTTTTCTTTGTGGCCACCGATGCAATTTGCCATTAGGCTAGAATACACTGTTACAAACCAATCCCATTAAAACCAAAGTAACGTGCTATATAACGAACGTATATTATTATATAATAAGTACTTGCATACCTACCACTAACGCGCAACTTCATGATTCTTCTCAAACGACAGCTTGGCTTTTTTTCCTGTTCACTTGACATAAGTAGAGCTACAATGAATTAAGATGAAGATAAAGGCGACGAAGGAAGAAGGAAAGGAATAAATTGTCAACGTTGTTGATCGTGATATGATAACGTGTCGAGTAACGACAAGCGTTACTCGGAAACGACACTTGTACTGTACTGTTTTATTTCCTCAATGTCCAGGAGGGGTTGTTTAGCTAGGTAACCATTTTCTGAGCTGGCACAGGCAATACATACAAAAAATGCGTTTTCCCCTGGCGTTTAGCCCGAGTCGTATAATTTTGCTATCTCCTTCTTAAGTTGTCGTATTTTTTTTATTCAAGAACAAGAATAAATAAATAAGATTATGTTGATGATTATGCTTGTTGGGTGGCGGATGGTGGTGCTGCTGGTTGTTCATATTATCCAAAGTCTTGAGCTTTCTAGTATGTCGTGTAAAAACGAGCACTTCTGTACACATTATTTTTCTTATTTCGTCTAAATCAAATCCAATTAGAATTCCGTTATACATAAATCATTTATGACACTTCTTGTAGCTAATAGAGCTGTAGATTTAATGTTTCAAATGTGCGACTTTTCATTCCTCTCTTTTGAGACAAATACATACATACTCACAATATAATCGTACGTATAATCAAGTAAAGTTTAGGTACTATCAGTGAATAAACGTGGACAACGCAAGAAAATATGTCAGCAAGATGTTATTATATAACATAGTCATTATTATCACTCATAACAAGCCCCAAAGAGTAAATAGGGAGTAAAATGGAGAGTAAGAAAAAGAAAGTGCTGTGTTATATAGCTCACGTTGTTTTTTTCTTTGGCTGCTCAGTGGCTGTAATATATTTCTTACAAAACTACATGCAATCCTATAATAATATTTTTACTTTTTATGACTATTTTTGTGTATCAAGTTTCTTTTGCGAAAGAAAAAAAAGAAGACACCCAACCCAATTTTTTCTGACTTTTGTGTTCGTTGTTCTTGCCAAGAAACTAGAAGTGGCATCATTTTTCGTACGATTTTCAGCACCAAAATATTATTTTTATTTTTTATTCTCTTGTCAGACTTGCAGGGTCCCTGCTTCATCGCAATAATAATG
>JAHZMV010003313.1:0-13433 GCA_027743765.1 Coecobrya sp. COE2
CACACAAGTATTTACATTATTGAGCAGCAAAAGCTATTTCTGCGACTTGGAAAAATATCCTTTGTTTGTTACCAGCTTCTAAAAAAATCTCTGTCTTTCCAGCGGGGTTTCGTCCCGTTTTCATTTCGTAAGACATTATATAATCGGGCATATCATGAAATGTAGAATGCGACAAACATTGTAAAAGGGATCAGCAAAAGAAATAATCTTGTAACGACGCTTTCACTTGGTAAGCCGTACTGTTAAAGTGATATATAGGTATGCAATATTGCATCTTTCTTTGGTTAGACCAACCATGACAATATTTACGGAATGGAAATGGAATGCGTCAAATAAGTACAATATTATGGCAAGAAATTCAATTCAATGTAATGGTTCGCTAGGTTGCCTTGGGATATACATATATTTTTGAGTTTTGTATTGCTCGTTTCCAAACATGTAGAATGCGAGCATCCACACTTGAAAACTATCATCCATATTGCTAGATAGTCTTACACAAAAATGCTCGCCTCAGTGGTTAAAAACCGAGGATGTCACAAGTCACAACACATGTCTCTCTACTGGACTACTGGAATTTTATTTTGTCAAGACTCGGGGCTGTATTACCATATCCTATTTCTACTAGCTTCCTCATCATTTACCATTGCTGATGGAGAAAGCATATGTCTATAGCGTCATTAAAAATAGTCTTGATCACAATTAAAGTGCTTTTCCATGCAACATTAATGTTTCATATTGATCATTGTATAGTAAAATACTTTTAATTTCGACAGAATCACTTTTGATTTACCCGTATTCCAACACAGGCAAATAGTTAACTTGAAAATAAATTGAGAAAAAAAAATAATGTTGACCCTTTAAGTTTGAATCCTAGTTACGAACTGCTCTCACATTTTATCTTGTTACAAAGTTATCAATTGCCTATTTCAGAGGGGAAATTCTAAAAATAAGCCCAATTGATCATATTGTTAGTGTAAAGGATGGACCACAGTGTCTGCAGTCGATTTACAAAAAAGCATAACTATAGCATGACTGACTTGGTGGAGACTGTTTGAATGCCATTCATCACAGTAGAATTTGTTGTAGTGTGTCAAATGTACCTTTTATTTGCCACTCATTCTTACGCACTCTTTCTCCGATATCCCCTCAAATTTCCTGATCGGAAATCCCATTTCTCACAACTGTGCACCATTAATCACAACAAAAGGGCGAAGGGTGGAAGAAAATGAGAAAGGGAGAATCCAAGAGAAAGTGAGTGGGAGAGAATAATGCCATAAAAATGGTCATAATATTTACACTGAGAATGAAAAGAGTACTCAATCCTTGTACCTTGTAAAAATGTCGGGTTGGTGTGAAAGCTGGGAAATCGTAACAAATGTGCTATGGCCCAATAAAGATGATTTACTGTTGGCCAGATATAGCGTGTACATTTTAAAATAATAAAATCTAAACTTCTCATGAGAATTACAAATACATTTAGAGTAAGGAAGCACTGCACTGTAATAAAAATATATATGCCTTCGAAGATATTTCAGTTAAAGCCGATACCAAATAAAGCTTCAATCTTTACAGGCTGTTCAACATCAACCTCGCTTTGTAGTTGCCATGCAGCCGAAATTTTTCGTGAATGAGATGAAATAATAAATTATGGAAACACTACCTAAATAGGTTAATGGAATGAAATCAAAATGAGATTTTTATGAAGTTTGATAAAATATGAGCTTTATACTCGTCTCAAAAATAAAACTGCAAAGTTGAGTGTACTACGAAATTGAGAAATTCAATTTAGCCATTGTATCCAACAACGCATCGAAATTCCTGAGCCTGTCTAGCAGTGAAAGGTGAAGGAATTGAAATAAAAATGTGTCCCCCTTATTTTCTATCCATGTGATGGTGTGGAAACAAAGACTTACAATCCTATATACTTTCTTTTTGGAATTTTATTTCACCTGTGTCATTCCACAGACGGGAATGGATTCTGCCGGTGGTTTCTAGTCCACAGATGTCTTACATCTTATACAGTCTGAGAATTTCTTCTATTGTCCCATATTGTGTGTTTGTAACCATTTCTTCTATTCACATAAATGTTATTTGACCACAAGCCATTCCATTTTCTCTTACTTTCTACCACAGAGAGCAAATGCGTAGAAGCATAGTTCTCCTAATAATCTCGGTATTATCAGCGTGCGTTGGAAATTCTTTATAATAAAACAAGTAGGCGGTGAAAAGATGATCTCATCGCGTCCTATGTACACATGTAAGCTACAGCTTGTTTTTTTTGCGATAGTCATCGCCATCATCTACCCTCATTACTGTTATTATAACTATAACTAACGCCTGGTTACGTAGTGTATAAGGAAGTAGTCTTATATTAAGAGTATCTCTGTTTGTAAACCTGGGTTTTGTGCCTATGTACTTCCGCTGACTTTACATCCAAGTGAATGTACTTCCAGTTGTTACTTCCAAAGCTATTTCCATGATTTTTGCTTCTACATTTCAAACTCGGTATATTTTCACAACACAAAAGTGCTTATAACTTTGTGCTGATTTACTATAGAAGGAGTAATAACTGTATGCGAATAAAACTTTTGTGTGCTACTCTGTGACTGATGATTTGTGAACTACTATAAGCTTTGAAATATTCTACCCAAATGGACAAGAACTGATACATTAGCAATGCAAACTCTGACATTGGGAGGTAAAAACATCATTTGATGTAGAAGTCATTGGAAGTATGTTGGCTGGAAGTAGGTAAATGTGGGAGATACAGTCCTAGAATCTTTTTTATCTAGGATGACGACATTCAAGTGTTGTAAGGAAACCAAGTATGCATAAGGAAAACATTAAGACACATTTACACCACGACTCGAGCTCTCACGACTTAAGAATGAGAACTATTAACAAGGAGAATGTGGCAAGAGAAGAGTGGTATTCATTTACCTTTTTTTATTACATAATTGCCGTGGCATCACGCATTAGCTCCATGGTCTTGCTCATTTATCTTCAAGCTGAGCATGATTAGTTTTAATCAAAAGAGCAATAACTCAAAGTTAGCTGTTATAGGTAACAAAGCCATACTCTGTTTTAGTAGGATTCCCTCTTGAACTCCAAAATAACAGACAGGCACAGTCTCCAACGATTTTCTTGTTTGGCATGAAAGGAGTGAACTGGTGGAAAAATGTCTGCCAAAAGGAGTACGAAACAGGGTTGAGATCGAGTGAGAGAGAATGAGCTGTTACCTAAAATGGAAAGAAGTCTCTCAAGTGATGTACCTAGTACCTGATGATTGAGCAAAATGGAAGAATAATCAAGATTATTCAAAAAGACAAATCCTCTGAGCACACTATAAGTAATCTAATGGACATGAATTATGGCTAAAGGCTGTACTCTTATCAAAATGATTCTGATACACTATAGTAGAAAGAGGAAAAGTAAGTGCTGTAATTTTAATTGCATGCATATAGGTAAGAATTTTAGTCAACAGGAGGAACATACATGGTAACATTTGTTTGGCCGCTTGGTCAAAGGAATTTTTTCTGGAGGTTAAGATTTCTGATTGTATGCTTTTGCTAAAGTGTTCATTAACTTCATCCTACTTAAATAAAATGCAAGAAGTATATCCTAATCACTACCATATTATTATGAAAAGTGAAAGCTTAAAAGCAGCATTTATATATATACCTTACCTTAATACACTAACAAAGAATAAACGCATCTGTATTAGAAATTTACAATTTGTCTTTCGATTAGATCACGGCTTGCGATTCATTCTGGAGAAAAACATTCTGCGTTGAATGTCAGGAAGCTGAAAATATTTTATAGGAATTATGAATATACTGTCGCAGCGTGCCCCTTTTAGTGGAACATACACTGACGATTACGAGAAGCAAAGGAAACAATTTTGTAGTCACGATAGATGGAATTTTGATGGCAAAGGTTGTTCATACTTCATGTCTATTTATCACACATGCCAACCAGTGTCCAACTGGTTGGTTTTAATAGTATGCAAAGCTATTCAAGCGTGCTGCTTCCTTTCTTCCTCAACGCCGAAGTTGGCCTGCGTTGGTGTGGGAACCAACGGCTTTTATAGCTGTCTTGTCACTTTCTATCCTTCGATTAGCCAGCTCGTACTATTTTTACCGCATGATTTTATTTACCTCTGGCGTAGCCTTTCGTGAAATAAAGAGGACAACTACTGGCATGAATAACTACACAGACACACATTTCCTTTTCCAGTGGCTCATGTGTATGTATAAGCCAAGCAGCCAACTGCAATCCAACAAATCACAACTTAGTCAACCGTAATTTGCAGATGTTACTTTCATTCTCTTCTGTCGACTTGAGAGTGAGTGAGAGCCTGCAGAGCAGAGGGGACTGATTTCATCTTGCTAGCTCATCTTTCTCAATAATATTTAAATTCGCTCCTACTTATAGACAGGGCTTGTGTCTATGCTTGCTAATATGGAAATAATAGATAAGTTTGCATATCACTACGTCGAATGAGAAGACTATTTCAAAAGCACGCAAATGCATCTGCTGGAATCTGAAGAACAATGTAGAAGATCTATAACGATCATCTTTGGATGATAAAGGACGACAAGAGACAAACTCTCCATTTTCCAAATTGTAAGCAGACGAGTAACTATTGCTGAACGTCCAGCCACGTAGCCAGTATTTGCTTAATATATTTTCTACTCTGTTTCTCTCGTGGCTGTGGAGACACTATGCATGTCCTTATCTCTTTCATGGGATCAGTACCAGATATGCATTTTTATTGCAAAATTAAATTATAATTAATTTTTGTTTGGATTTAGTTTTGTCTTTTTGTGCGGATGTAGGAGTATCCTTTGATACGCTCCATTACCAAACTCCAAATACGATTTCTGTCCGAGATGATTATTAATTGCGCTTAATATAATGTTTACAGAAGAGGGTATTACGGGCTGGGTTTGGTTTTTAATGGAATTGTCGATGATTAAGCTGGTGGGATGCCTTCATAATTATTTCCGAAATGTAAACGGTGTCGTGATTTGTACCCTATATCCCGCCAGGTGACAAGCAACATATTGCCGATACTCTGACAGGATCACCACCACCATGTATATTAAAACAACATTGTTTACGGAAGAAATTCTCCATAAATTCTCGCCTTTGCATCTATCTGGGTGGCAGTTACACAGCAAGATATGGTTAAAGCGGCGTCGGAAGATGGTTATGATAATTGTGTGACTAGATGTTGAATGAGTGTGGGTGGAAGGAAGATCCGACTCAAAGTACCTTTTAAATTAAAAGCAAACGCATTGCAATAAACGTCTCTAATAATGAATTTGTTTGCGTATTAAGTAAATATGTATGTACGTGGTTTCTGAGGATAAAGGATACGGCTGCCAAGGAAACTGTGAAACTTTCGGAATTCAGCGTCGTCGTCGGTCGCCGACACATTGCATAATAAAGGGACTGTCTACACCAGAGAGACAGACTCAAGCAAACGTGCCTGACATGTGACGTGACGACCGTTGTACTATCCCACAAGCAGTTACCAATAATAACCATATTCTAGTTTGTTGGGATAATATTGCAAACGTGCAACCTTGACTGTTTAGTCGTTTGTTTGCCTCCATCAGTTTTGGCTTCATTGTTTTTGCTCATTTCAACCAGGATCATTGTAATCGCCTTTGGAGTCATTATCATCAAGCTAGCTGAATGACGCCATTCAAGTTGTAAAGTCCAACCCTTCCTCTTTTTGAATATTTTACCATTAGAAAGACTTTGCGCTCTGTTGAAACGCGTCCACTATCACAAACTGCATTCTCTTTGCATGAATATCGCACAGAAATATTTTGTTCTAATACCATTACCATGACAAAACATTCTTCTGATCTGTATTTTGTAAAACAATATTATCGTAACACTATACGCCAAAAAGTTGTTCCTTTCTGCACTTAAATAAATGAGTCCGCTGTACTTCTTTTACCAACATGTCAATTACCGTCCAGTTTTGTCAGTCGCAAAAATGGGCAGTGTGAATAATATTGTTTTGGAGGAGTAATATTATTGTTCCCGGTACCACACCGCATTATAAGTACCACTTTAATAAAATGATAATAAAAAGAAGAACATTCTTAAACATTCATATGTGTGGAAGTTACTTTTCCCAGCCCAGTTCATCTAGACAAAGAAATTATGAACGTATACAACAAAAAATATAAGTCTGTCTCATTATATCTTGGTTCGTGCTTATATAATGGTATAGCCTCCACCCGTCAAGTATTTTACACCATTTTTAGATTATTGTCTTTAAAAACTTACCCACATAGGGAGGGGTTGAGTTTAACATTAAAAAGTGAACAATTCAAATTAATAAACCAAAAGCAAGCATTGTGGTTTTGCTAATTCATAAAAGACATGAGCTTATGAAAGAGGTGCATAATAAAAATACTGAATGTGATTTTTCACGATTTTAATGTCCCTCCACTTTTATGTAAAGCATAACAAAATATTTAACTTCTTTCTGAAAGTAGTTACTTTTCGGCTACGTAGCCCCAAGGACAGTACTTAATTACTTACTGCTAGCATATTAAACGTATACTGATTTATTGCTTGCATTTTTACAGTGGGTTTCATAAAACATTGATGGACAGTTGTTATGACTACGACAACAGTGATAAACATGGTAATCTCATAGCATGATTTTATTATACAGCAAACTGTCCTATAAACTGATCTTTCTGGTAAAAATGGTAAGTTGGAATGTACAGGTTTATTAAACAAACAACTGTCCTTTTGTCAACATGGACAATCCTACTTTTTAGTACCAATTGAAACAACCTTTTGATAAAAGCCAGTATCAGTATCATCATCATTATCATCAGTCTAATGTCATGTCCATTTTATTGTCGTTTGTTGTTATGCTACTGAGAAAGTAAACCAACGACGTTTACTAAAGCGCTGATGTTGGCCGTGCAATTTCTTGCCTCTTCTCTTGGATCAAACGTGTAAAGTGTGCATCATTCTGATCGACGCTACAAGGGAGGAAGAAAAGGAATAGTCAACAGAATACAATAAGGATAATATTTTGAGAAGAGACGCCAATAGCAACTTCGTCAAGTTGGTGAGTAAACTGTTCTTAGAGACACCATATACCCGACCAAACATATTATCCAACAACTCAACTTGTTTCTGAAGTTGTACCCCGAGAATTTTCATAAATGTTGTGAAGAAGTGTGCGTGGATGGGATGTTGCCGAATAATATAAAGCGTGTTGCTGCAATGTGGACTGCTGTTTAGCCTGCCTCGTCGTAACGTTCGTATTGAAGAACAATGATGATAAGAGAACTAATTTAGACTCAATGATATCTATTGAAATCAACTCAAGTGCTCCACTACAACTCTCTCTTGTGCTGCTCAAAAGGAATGAAAGACTGAAGACGCAGAAGAGAGCACAGCGAAGGGGAAAACATGACAATGCTGCTGCTGTTGATGTTGACGCGACGTTGATGATCATCGTGGTACTTTAGTTTACTTACACATCTGCACATAATATGCACTACATAATATTGCAGACGAGAGGGTCCACCAGTGACTTATAGTAGTAGTGTATTCGGAATAATGGTGAATGGCAAGTCCAAAAATGGAAACCATAAAGGAGTTCCTCTCATCAGCAGCACGACTCCATCGTCATCACTTTCAACTGTAGTTAAACATGCCATTTTCATGTATTTCCATGTCATCGTTATTATCTCATAATGACCCAAACACTAGCTAAAAAGCGTGTATCTCTTTGGATAACGGTGGTGGCGACAGTAGCAGCAGCGACACATAGCAGAGGAATCAAGAGCATCGTCAACTAATTCCAATTGACGCACGTAAACCTAAGTACCACAAATTATTCCGCTATTTACATGGATAAAACAAACACACTTGGAAAAGCGCTATACTAATATTGAACTGACTTTCGTCTATTTCATTTAGGGATACAAAGTCAATGGCTATTAAGAATAAAAAACAAATTCCATTTAAATATATTGGCAGGGCTGGATCAGTCAGCTATAGTGTTTATACTAGCGGGTGAAGGCTTGTTTTGCGCGATGACAACGGGACCAGTAAGGGTACATATTAAGCACCCGGCAAAGTGCTGCTAGTTGGATAGATAAAATGGCTAGGAGAGAAAATTAAAATAATGATACACCGACTATCATCATAATAATAATGCCGATGAGTGAGACTGAGCAAAGCAAACAGCATCCTACATCACCAATAACAACGAACAAGGAATGATGATGGTGATGATAATGCCTACATGGATTTAGTAGTAAATTTGAGTGCCTACGCCGTTTAAAAAGAGAGAGAGAGAGAAAGGGAAAGAGAGTGCGTGTGGAATCGTGCAGAAATGAGCAAATTATTCATGGATTCAGCAAGAGGGAATGTGTGCGTGCGGTGATGGTGGTGATGGTGAGTATAAACTGACGACGAGCAAATTATGAATCTTTTTCGCTAGCTTATTTCATAGAGCGTTGCTTTCCCTGTCAAATGGATAAGCGATGGGAATGTTGCACTATTCCATCGCACCTAGAGACGAGACCACAGTATCACCGTCACCACCAATATTATCAACGGCAGCAACATATATGAGGTAGACGAGGCTGCCGCAGTAGAAAGATAAAATGAAAAGCGGAAAGAGCAATCCCTCTCGTAGATCCAAAATAGATCCCTGTGCATTATCATATTTATTTAGAATGCATGAATGTACGAGAGAATGTAGCAAACAAAATTATATATTATGGACGAGAATGCGTAAACTCGTCTATAAGTCGTGCACATGGGAAATATGTGTATAGTGGCACAGGGATTTCACCCAATTCGATTCGCTGGCAGAGAGTAAAATCGATTTTAAATTCATGGTTAATTAAGGGAGATTACTTTTTATCCTTTTCATTTAAAAATATAAAGGGTGTGCTTCTCTCTGTGTGTTCTCATGTTTACGCATCTCGATACGCTGCGTATATATTGCCGTTGCAACAAAATGATAATGAAAAGCGGTAGAATAGAAGCACACCCAGAACGCACAATGTGTCCATAGCTGATATAACCTATTCATTGTTATACTGTACACGAATTGTAAATTGTTGGATTCAGCATTCATATATGCGTGGCACATCCACAAAGAGCCCGGAAAAGAAGAATGAAAGTCGATGGAATTGTACTCCTGTTTCGGTGTTTACAGCTTGTTAGTTCATTGTACACAATGTATTTGCACAAGAGGAACGAAAAATAATTCCCCAATTATCCACGCACTCAACTCACAATGTGGATTCGGAAACTGTACTTATTTGTCATGCTAATAAATAGCATCAAAATACATTTCCTCATCTTTAGTATCGCATGCACTTTGAGCATAACTGCATTTTATTTATTTCCTTTTCCTAACAAAGAGAAATGGGTGTAAAAAACGAGAGCAAGAATCCTCTGTATGCATTACATGTTTTTAAGATGAAAGGAAATGGAAAAGCTTGTGATACGATATTACCACATGGATATAGTGAGAATGTGGAACATTTGGTTGTCATATTATGTACGCATTACATAAATTCATGCTTTTCTTGTCATCCAACCCAATATCTAATCAAAGATCCTCTGATTTAACCGCAAGGGACCCAGAATCACCTTAGCCATCAAAACTTTTCTTTTGTCTATCTTCTTGCTCTTCCACAATAACTAGATAAAATAGATTTGAGATGAGAAGAGTAATCGCTGTGAAAATAAAAAGAGGACGATGACATATCTGAAAACAAGAATCTGACAATTCTCCTCCTGGAGACAAGTAGGACTCACCTGAGAGATAGTTCATCCCGTGGAGTACTTTAGGTTACAGAGTGGGTACAATGTTAGTGATATGTTTTACATCTGTCTAAATCGTTGTGCTGTTGAAATAAAAGAAGAACAAACTTGTACCAGTTCACTCTGTGTTTCTACCTAGGTTTCCATGAGTGAAGAGAGAGAGTATTGCGTTGCCGCTGCTGTTTCTGATCTGCTCTCTCGTCGACCTGACATGATGATATCAAATAGGATCAACTGAGTCCCGCCGCAGAGACTCACTTGCCAAAGCTGAGTCTGACAGAACCCAACTAAGCTGAATTGAGGAGAGAGAAAGAATGTGAAGGAGGAAAAGGGTTAAATCTCTCCGGTGAATCCCTCTCTGGATATGTCTAGTGATGCATGTAACGTCATTAAAAATTCAATCTTGTGAGCTTATCTTCAATGAAAGGATGTATGTTTACTCATTCATATCCATTAACCATCCTTCCAAAAACTTGAGGCAAAAGATCAGAACAAACCACCCAGATCTCTTGTCAGCACACAGCAATGGGAATACAATACTTACTACAAATGCTTAGATGATGGCCACAGTTGGATCTAGTTTCTTCTTCTTCTTCTGTCTTTACGTACTACATAAAATACACACAACAAAGTACATCATGTCCGTAGTCCTAAAATAACGCAGACATATTCACATAACCACATTTTGATATTTTGACTGTCGTGTGCTCATTTCCCCTATAAGATTCCAACACATCTCTCTACTAGACGTTAGACGAGTCTCCGTTGCCATGTTAACCACAACTCTGGACACAATACAAAGCTTGTATTATTCTTCTTTTCAAAAAGTTTTATCGAAAAGAAGTAAAGGGAAAAGGTAAAGAAGTATTAGTATTTGTATGAGAATAAGGTGAAGGAGGAAACTGGTAACCGAGGGGGCAGTCAACAACTTAGAAAACCGCAGGACAGGACCACGTGATGCAAAAGAAGCGAAACTGTTTACGGTAAACCATACGCTTTCCAACCCTGTTTCTTTAGGTTTCCATTTATTTTCCGTAAGTTCTGTTATTCAGTTTACTTTTAGTCCCACTGGCTGACTGTTTTGCTTGTTGAGTTGTCACTTGTCTTTTCATGTCATGGGAGTCGAAGTCAAATAAATAAAGGGTGCATTGCTTTGGAGTACAATATAGCGTTATCATATTATTTTCCCGCAACAGATAACGTTGTTCTGTTGTTAACAACTTTTTCCCTAACTTCCCGTGTACATATCTTCTAGTATTCCAACAATAAAAAGTGATGCACACTTTCAGTAAGATTTGCATCCTTTCAGGCGGAAATAGAAGCATTGATTCTGCTGACGCAAGGAAAAACATATATTAGTTCGTTGCCCTGTTATGCGAAGTTGGTTGAGTTTTTAGAAAAACATTATTTACAACAAGACTACTGCTTCAACTACTTCAAAGTCCTCCGAGAGGAAAACGAATGTTTGAAAGCGTCAGTGAATTGCGTAGTTTGCAGTTCTGGTCAAGGAAAGGAGCTATTTTTATGGAAATGGGTGAACTTATTTAAAGAGTCGTCATTACGTCCATTCAATTCTTTCCCTAAGAACTTTTTGACTTTAATTGCTTATTTCATTTCCTACCAAGATAATTTTATGGAATGGCGGTAGCAATATTTGTTCTCTCAGGCCCGCTAGTCCCTTTGTTTTTCACTTCATTTCACAAAATATATTGAGCCATAACTCACCGCAGTGTGTGCATTGTGCGTGCACCATCACAAGCATTAAAGAAGTGGCAATTCTTTTAACCATATTTTTTTGCTAATATAAATGCCGTAAATTAACGACAAATATATGATTATACATTTTTATTGGACATTATAGAAAGTCACGGAGCTTAAACTGGTTGCCTGCACTATACCCAGTATTTATTCATGATGATTAATGTTAAGCCTCCGTGTATATTTGGCTACTTAAGGAATGCCGCTACTAAAGTACATGGTTTGTCCTATGATAAATAGTAATTCGGAGCATAAACTCCATTTCCACAGTCAAGTCACACACTCGTTTGCAAACACAATATGTGATTCAACCGTTGTTGCTCGCAGGCTGGTGGGTTGGAGGAAGTGTACGGAAAAATCCTTAAAAAGCTTCAACTTTTCTTTTTCTCTGCTTCACTGATGCAGCCAGCACCTCTTACACACAATGTGCTCTTTCAGAATATTTCGCTCATTCCCTCCTCTCTATATATCCATCTATTTTCCCCTTCTATTTTCTCCGTCCGCCAGCGATAAACTTATAAATACTTACGCTACTAACTTTATATATTAAGTAATTCTATATGAAGAGCAAGCAAAAAAACAACGATGATGGTATATAGCGACACAATAATAAGTAAGTAGTAGTGTATCATCGGGTATCATGGAACACACCAAAGTTGTTAGTCCTTCATCATCATCAGAAAACATACAACTTATATATAACCATCGTCGTTTTCGAAAACTTCTCGTATAAATCCTCCCGGGAAGAGGTTTGGTTGACTTGAACAAGTAACATTAAGGGATTAATTACACGAGTTGATTATCAGTAACGAAGTCGCTCATCAAGAGATTTTCTCCTTGTCTTCTTCACTTCTTCCAACCAAAGGAAAAAACTCAGACATGAGCATACGCAGCGAACAATTTTAGGAACGCTATTATTTGGGATTGCGTAACTATCCACGTGCTCCCATCAAGCATTTATAAAGCCTCCTGCAACAGCATCACGAAAATCATCGTCATCATCATGATCGGCATTGCCTTTTCTTTTCATAATAATAATAATAATCATCATCGTCATCACTGTCGTCTTCATAATAGGTAATGCCATGTGAGGAGAAAAGTCAAGCCGAACACCTTCTTACTCACTTTTTTTTGCCTGCAGCCTCTCCCTATTCTCTGTAGTCATAATATTACCTTGTGTGTGAGTGACGATGATGTGATATGATGAGTAACACGGCAACAACTACCGCAACTACTTAAGGTTATATTATTCTCTCTCACTTTTATTATGGGCTAAGAGAAACATGGTATTATTGCAGATTGATAAAGGGAATTTTTTTATATATCTTGCTGTGAAGTATACGGTGTTGGTAACTATCAGCAAGAATATCATCGTCATTTTTGATTATCACGACGGCCATCATTTCATATCGTCGGTCGTCATCATCACTTCAACTTATTATACATTTTGGTTACATTGACTGTGGATCTCAGTGTTTATGCATAAGCGTAAAATATTCTGTGCACAAGACGATGATTATAATGACGGACGACGACGCTTCTTTCTTACGTCCTCTTCTCAGACTAACACTTTACTCGTATCATCCTTGTGATCAGAGAGAGAAGATCATTACTAACAGCCGTATATGTACTTTCCTTCCTACCGACTTTATCGTTTCCTTCACAAGCTTTGACTTTGGAGGGAAGTCATAAGAAAACAGCTTATGTATTAGTGCTCAATCGTTGCATAAGAGAATTTTACCGACATTGAACGTCTTGTGAGTTCACAATCACACATCGCATTGTACAGATCATACATATATAAATGATGATGATATGCATTGGTTTTGAGGGAATTT
>JAHZMV010003315.1:0-19086 GCA_027743765.1 Coecobrya sp. COE2
CATTTCCAGAGCCAATCCCTCCGGAAGTACAGCAGCGGTCTTATTGCAAGTAATAAGAGCTTGCATTGAAATTTTTGTTTGCATTCTCAACAATTCCATGTTTCTACTCATTTTAGTTTTAAATCCTCCTAGTTGAACAAGTTCCTTATTTTGAATTGTCACAGGATGGATTTCGGTATAGTTGTAAATTTGTTCGTAAAATTTATTATTTTGTTCTTTTAGTTGTCCAACCTCGGATTTGATTTCCACACCTTCGTTTCCAATTTTGTGATTACCTTCAAACAAGAAATCCAGTTTGAAGTGGGCCTTTTTGCCAGTGCCTCCCAAGAAGAGAATTCGAGTTGCTCTTGTGTAGATTTTGAAAGAATGGTCGACAAGTTGTGAAAACAATTCGTATGGAACCTTTCCACGGGGTTGTACCATTTTGACAATATTGTCGCCTTTATAAGCGTTACTTAAAATAAGCGTGGCCAAAAACAGAAACGAAAGCGTCCATTTCAGATGCCGGTTATTGGCCGTTTGTCCAGAAAAAGGGTCTCCCTGTTCTACTAGCAATTTGTAGCATGAAATGACACATTTTGAGGTACTATCCATAGATCCCCAATTGTTATTCTTTGGACTAAACTGATGCTTGTTTAAAACTAGCACGAGATGGATAGCAATTGGGGAAATGAGAAGGATTACGACAAGCACAAAAATCCAACTGGCCACATCAAAGCTAGAAAATAATTCCCTGAAAGCATACCCACTCTCTTCGGATCGACCACAACTGATGAATCGAAATACGTATGTGTTGAAGTGAGACTGAACCGTGGCATTGGTAACGGGTCGTGATCTAGTAATAATATATACAGCTTTGTTATCAGGATCGTATTTTTTCTCATAGACAAATGGACACGTATCCACGTCGGTTGCATTTTTCACCAGCATTGTCCACATTTCATCTTGGACATAGCTTGGCAATGATTCCAGCAAAGTATTTTCCATGACGTAGCGAAACATTTGAAGTGAGTCTGAGAATGATGAAAGGTTGCAGCGAAGTTCTTTTTCTAAATATGTTTTCGCTAAATTAATATATTCCTCGTGTATGATAATCCCATAATAGTACACAATCTCTGAGATGCTTAGATTTTGAACTGATTCGGTTCCTATAACTGCGATATAATCGCTGTGTTTTTGGGTGCCGGGATCCACAAATGTTAATTGGGCTTCCTCAAAATCCTCCCAATTATCACTCATATTCAGGTTACAAAACACATCAAGATTTCCAAATGGCCATTGCTTTTCTCTTTTTTTAAATTTCATCCACTTTCCTAATAAACTTTCCGTTCCGTTGCTTAGAGACGAGGATAAAATTAGAATGTGTATCCGCGCAAGTGAGGCTGGCGTTACAGAAAAATAAACAATTTTGTCATTATTCAAATGTCCCGGTCCGTAACTGTCATTACGACGGGGCCAAAACCAGAAACTTCGGTGTGAAGAGTGACCACCCCAAAAGGAGTACTCGCTTGGAAAGAGATCCACATTTACTTCACATTTCCAAGGCCTGCTATTCACTGAATAGCTGAGATAATTAACCTTTGAACAAATCTGATACGTTGGGTAAGGTATGTGACGAACTCGATCTGGCCCTCTATGAAAATATCGAGAGCGAGAACACTGAAATATATACTTATATTGATGATCTGGATTTGGATCTGAGGATGAAAAATTATCGTATATATTCCCCAATTGGTCTACAACCACCTTGTTGCCATTAACATTTGCAAAATACCGATCATAGTAAATTTGATTCTTAGCCACATAAATAAAACTGAAATTTAAATTTTCAAAGTCAATATATTTAACAAAATGGGGAATCGAGATTTCCGGAATATCGACAAGTTCATAATTCGTTATTTGTATAAGGCATTCTTCAAATGTATTAAGATATGTTTCTAATTTGTCCGTGGTATATTCCGAGATATTATTGCCGTCGATAACGGGATATAACGAAAAATAAAATATTAAATATAGGGCTAACCTGAGAATCATTTTGTTTGTAAAGCAAAAGAAAAAAACACTAACCAAAGTTTGATTGTGGCAACGGCGTAGTATTCTTGAGGTATATTATCCATCAAAATGTTGTCTACCATTAGAAAGAAGTAATTAATGTTTAAACGAAAAACATCAATTTTAAACGTAATGTACCCTTTTTTGAAATAAGTGGATTGCGTAGGTATATGTTTTTGAAATCGATTTCTTGCATATAAAATACATGCTCATAATACGGAATTCACGAGAATTAAATATCATACCTGACACGTGATTAAATAAACCATGTAGATTTGCAGGTATCACTTTTTAGTATGGTTTATGGTATTAATGTGGTATGCTGAAAATGTTTAAGGATTGTCTTGTTGACTGTGGAATTATTTTGCAAACAAAATTATACTTCTTATACAAGGCTTTTATTATTATTTTGCAAATTGGTTCACGAACAGGAATTTACTCATCAATTTCTAATTATTTTTTTGAATCATAAGAAATTATTTAATTGGAAACCTTGTTTAAAACACTAGAATATCAAAATAAATTCTGTTGTTTTTCAAATGATGTGTAAGAGGTAAGAATATTAATTAATGATAGTGGAGTTAAGGTAGACATCAATATATATTTTGAACAATTAGGCTCTATAACTAAATGGTTTATGTAAAATTGTAGCCAATAATATAATCTATCCTGCGAGATACCCTATCTAAGGCAATAAAATACGAGACAAATACATGCACTAAACCACTAACAAGAACTTCAAAATTATTATGTTTAAGCTGCTTTATGAAATCTACTGTAATGTTCCTTTTTTGAACATTCGCAATTCTATTGAATGCAGGAAGTGTATACTACGAACACACCAAAATTGACTATTGAAATCTGTAGGTTTAGAATTTCACATTTTATTCTTTGTGTAATTGCTGACACTCATAAATCTTTTCGCAGTACGAGGATGGTTGAATAATTGGAGAAAAGGGGAAACGAAATTACATGGATCCATACCAAAACATAAGTTTATTTATTTCTCATATACCTCAAAAAACATAGACAAATAGTATAGTTATGATTTTTCTGTACATAGCTCTAATGCAGAATATGGTAGTATTCGAAAACTTGGCATTGTTTCAGTAAAAAATTCCATTTTACAGTCCTGTGTTACAATTCATTATTCATAATTTCATAATCATAATATTAAGACTAAATTGTCTCCACACACACTCATTCTATCATTCATTCTTCATAATTTGAATACTGAAATATGTGCTTGTATTGATGGTGTGGATTTGGTTCAAATGTTGACAAATTATCGTATACATTGCTTAATATATCTACAACTATCTTGTTAAATGAACCATTAACTTCGGCGAAAATACGAGAATAGTTGACTCGTCGATCAGCTATGTAAATGTAAGTCAAGTTTAAGCGATCCCACTCTAGATATTTGACGAAATGGGCAAACGAATTTTCTGGAATCTCGACGCCTTGATGGTTGAATATTTGTACAATGCATTGTTTCAACAACTCAGGTTATGGACCTAATTTATCCCTGCTATATCAAGGAATCGCATTCCCATTGGCTATGAAACATATAACCAGACATAATTTTAACCTGAGAATCCTTTTGTTGGTGGAAGTATTTAAACTGATAATTTGCTTGAAGGTAATAATAAACTTGGAAAATGGCAAAGCCGAAATTTTCCCGAAGTGGTACTACCCCTGAAAATTTTTGTAATCAATTGCAAAAGTAATTAATTTTCAAACAAGAAACTTTTTGAAAGCTAGTAACCATTGGTAGGGTTAAATCAATTCCATAAGTGATTATTCTAGAAATCGATTTTTGTCATGGAAAGTGCTAGTTCACAATAGGTGGATTACAAAACTAAAATGTTTCTCTCTTCATTTAATATCCAGACGAGCTTGCTGGTAAAACTATATTGATTTGTTGCACAACTATTTTTTTGAATATTAGTGTAATATTTTTGAAAAATATTAACAAGTATCAGTATAAAAATGGAATGCAGCTACTTGGTATTGTATACCGTATGGTTCATGTAATAACAAAAAACTAATGAACATCGGCAAATAAATAATGTTATTAAGCATTATACGATCTAACAGCAGCACCTCGGTAAAGAAACTATTTTATTTATAATTGATTTTTAAATTTTATAAATGCAAAATAAAGTCGAAATACACGAAAGGTCTGCTTATTACACAATAATAAATGGTTTCACGGTATAAATTTCTATCACTGGAAGAAGAAAATTGCAATGTTTATATCCACATATGAAGCTAAACTATAGAAAACTTGATGAGATGAGAGATCTGGACGTAGTTAGAACATAACGTTGGGTTTACTGGCAGAATTAACGGCAATGTGTGAAAGTTCTCTGATATGTATATCCGCATATTTTCCTGTATTTTTCATTGCAACGACGGGCCATTTGATTGTACTGCTTTCACTTTCGAGAAAGTACAAAGAAAAATAGTTCTCGCATTGCCCTGCTGCGTCTACGTCGTTATTTTGCGAACTTAATAGTTTACTAGTCGCTGATTCTAATAGAGGTATTTTGGCGACTGATGCGTAAATAAAAATGAAAGTTTGTACCTTCATGATAGAAATTGTCAAGTGTAATTTTGGAATACTGACAATGATTTAATATTGTGAGTTGATATTGAATATTACCTGATATGATGAAAGCGAAAATTACTTCTACTTCATGTATCTTAACTTCAATACAGTATTAAAAATATTTCCAATTTTATAAATAGTATATTTTGTGTACCGATAACAAGTGGAGTTTGTGAAGTGAAGATACCGATCAATTATTAAATATCTTTACTAAAGCATGAAACTATTCATTCTCATGCCTCCAAGGAATTTTCAGGTAGATGTATGTAACTCCGTGAATATAATGCATTCCAATATTCTAGAAAATTCTATACAAAATTTATATATACATTTGACCGTTTATTGATCTATGGACGTCCTCCGCATAGGACAGGATACTATAAATGGAAAATAAATCAATTATTGTAAAGAACTATTGTCATGTTAACGAAACGCGTTCTGGTCCTTATTCTTATTCTGTAGATATTTCATTCCAGCTAGGCCAAAATTGTATACATTCTCTCGTCTAGATATTATGGCAGAAAATGCAGTTTTCATCTCGTGGGCCCACTGAAGTCAAGATTGAAGATCACAAGAAGGATTTCAAAGGGATTTTACAAGCGAAATGAACAGTGGATTAGTCATTGGTGTTATCGGGGAAAACTTGATGTATCAGCATCAATACTTATTACTTTCTCGCTACGTCACTGGTAGTGTGACAGGAGTTTCAAGGACAGGAAATGGAATCCCGAGAGTGAGACCTTAGAAGTGATAACTTAGGATAGTATCACAGGTTATTGTAGTATATGTGACCGAGGTAGTTTATGGAATAAAGTGAGGAGAGCTACCAGTGAGTACATTGCCAATAAGAGAGTACAAGCTTTATTAGAAGTTGCCGAGGCAAAATGGTAAAGTTGGTCTGAGGAAACTCAGGAAGAGAACAGAGGGTTAAGGTTAACAAAGAATCATCATACGTGAATGTATATGTATCAGTAACATGAATGCAGCATAATACTAGAAATATGATATATTAAGAATATGAGGATACTTCCAATGCTGGTATACATTTCATTATGCAAGATTCAAAAAAATATAATATCTTACTCATCCAATTCCCGTTTTTTTGTTCACTTCGGTTCATTGGATACGTTGCTTTATAAATTTATCACCCATCCAATTCTGCATTAGTTGGCGGTATTATACAATTATCATTTTTGTCTCTACCTGATTTAGTACCTGTCAGATAGTAAATGAGGTATGGTGACAAGAAGAGAAAATGGGCGAAATAAAGGTGGTTATAATTATAAGTAAACATGTAGGTACGAATTTATATCCGGTTTAAAATCTTTACAAAGAAAATATTACTAATGTCAAGCAAAGCGGCAATTGTGTGACATGTTGTCATTGGTCACATTTTAGGCGGTCGTTTATTTTTAGTTTAGCAGTTTCCTTTCATGACTAAGTAACGACCTAGGATTTTGGGCTACAAAGTGGAGAAAGTTTTTGGGAAAGCGTTGTTTTCTTTGATTTTCGTGAGAGGAAATTTAACCACATTTACCAAACTCCTAAATGCAAAGCGAGTAGGTGATTATAATAAATTACACGCCGTTTTTAGTTTTGGTGGCTTACCTAGATCTCCTTGTGGCTTTCCCCACTCTGTTGACAACTTAATGTTTTGGCCACCTTCCACGTCACCTTGGCCAAAGTGAAACGAACCGGTTGCGTAAATTGAATTAATGGGTCCAGGCTTTACCGTATGTACAAAAGAGCTTAAGAACTGGTGTTCAATTTCAAGTTTTCAAGTCGTTAGGTATCCCATAAATGCCGTTATAAAACTAATAATATAAATAAATAGTTAAAACTTTGTTTCGTTTCCGTTTCGGAACCCATTTACCGTTGTCTTGTAACAATTGTGTATATACATACCAGGTTTAACTAATTGCATATTAGTATATCACTTTCCATTGCCAAAATGGGTCGAGTAGGAAGCTTTGACCTTTTGCTCGCGGGAAAGGAGCAATACTAATGAAATTTATTTAATTATCATTAATTAAATTTATTAATAATTTTCAGTGGGTTACGATGCAATTTTCTGTTTTATCTTCTCATTTTACTTTTCACGATGATAACCACGACAAAATTATTAGTTGAAATTAGATATTTTGAATGAGTGACGTTGTTCAAATATATTAAATTAATTTATATGATTTTTTTTATTTTACTAGCCAACTACCAAGTGTTCCATTCCAAATAGATTTTAAATTAAATTAGTTGAATGCATTGTATAACGATAAACAATTTCGTTTGCACGTGCTGCATATGCTAAACATTTCATATTTCTGTCTTCAATACTTCCGCTTATTCACTGCCTATAACTATGCTAAAATTTGATGTTTATAACTCGTTTCAGTTGTGTCTTCACTTCCGTTGTGTAGCAGGTTTCCTAATGTGCTTTTTAAAATTCTAGTAGCGAACAAGTAGTCCAAATGTTGCCACATATAATTTGTGATCTGGGTTGGGTTGCAATATTTAACCTTGTAATGCACGTGTTTCTTTCCCCAGATATCACAAACTATATTAGTTCTATAAAACCAATGACACTAAAACACCAGTTTTTGTCATGAACTATAGCATTTACTGTGAAGTAACGTAACACATATATAGTCTTATAATGTATACAAGATTTATTCTGCGGTTAAAATTGGTTTTCAGCGGGGATATGATTAAGAGTGCTGCTGAGATAATATTGTTGCTTGTAAACCCACTAGTGTTTTGACCTTGCACGTACTCTTCCCTTTCTTATGCACAAGATATCAACTTAGAAACAAAAGCTAGGCTTGAGCTCAGTCCTACTTATATAAGCAAGGAAATAAATCATGAAGTGGTGGATGTGCACCCAATAACCTTAATATTGCTTTCATCTTCAAAAGTTTCTGCAAGGTTGCATATAATGAGGTTGCAGTCAGGCAGAAAATTATGTTGCTTAAGATGCAATTCCAAATGAAATATGATTTACACTTTGGTTCCTTTGCCTTATTGGTATTCTATGCAGTTGTAAGACTACAGTCTTCCATAAAGAGCGTTGCCTCTATTGAGAATCATATTCACAAATAACTAACTAAAATCGACTTTCTCCGACACGGGGAAACCATATTAAAGGGAGCTGAAATTTAAACTGGGTAAAATCAGCTTGCCTAACAGATTATGGATGTCAGGAGAAAGTAAGCAACAGTTACACCAGTTGTTTCGAAAAAATAATGGCTTTCGTTCAAAATCGCCGCTTAATTGCATAATTTCTTTACAATATATTAGTAAAGTATTACAAAACATGTAAACCACCAGGACGTTTCCCCGACGTATGATTTACATATGTGTAAGTAGTGAAAATTATACCTGACCCCAGACGCATAGTCCCATTGGTTTTGAATGCATATTTATATAAAATTGCATTTTGCACAATATACAAACTTGATTTATAATCCGAGCACGAGCATAATACGTAACGAGCAACATTTTTGTTATAAACACGGTTCCATTTTCCTTAAAGCATATTTTATTAAATTATCAAAACAAAGTTCAATGCTTTTTGAAAGACAATCCCATGTATAAGTATATAAAATAATTGGAAGAGTCTGGAAACCATAAAAATATACGTGAATATTATTCTTGCTTTTCTTCGAAAGCTGCACTCGAGGCTAGAAATGGACATTGGCTTTATGTAGTGTTCGTCCGAAAGTTTTGAAGGATGCTTCCAAAACTGTACTTGTCATTGAATTAACTTTGTATGTTATAAATGAATAACCGATGTTGTTGGAACTTTGAACATATATGTGTATACGTATAAATAGGTTAGCGCTTCTTTGACTAGTTTTTTCAACCTAATAACGTAAACATGATTAACATCACACCTGATAAGATTAGATCGGATATCACTAAATTTGCTTATTGTTGCCGCTTGTTAAATTTATGTTCAAAGTACTTTGTAGAAACCTCCACAAGAACTCCTTCTGGAACTGGAAAACTAGTTTCAAATTTTCCTTTAGTTCACTGAAAATTTCAAGTATCTGATAATAGGAGTATTTAGCGAAGACAAGATTTAGTGTATTTCCTCACGGTACTCAATGCGAACTGGCTCCAGTGTGGAGAAAGTTTCAGAAAAGTTTTGTTATTAAAAAGTTAACTTTTAGCACTGTGTCAAAACTTCGTCCGATGCACTTTCTTTCTGGATGCTGTTAGTTTGGTCAACTTGGCATGATTCCAATTTTACAACCGGTTGTTTTTAGTTAAACCTATAAGTTAAAAGTCGGCTAAAGACTTATGTTGCAAATCATAAACATATGGTTCTACATAAGGCATTTCACTGAATTTGTTCCAGAAAGGAATATCACTTATAATTATTTTTAATTGTACATCATTATCCAAACAAAATGAGTTGAATTTTAGTTGTGTTAAATTAAGCAAAAATCATGTTTGGAAATATCAAACGGATCTAACAACGACTTCAACTTTATTTTCAAGAATATTTTTATGAATTGAAATTAGTATGCAACTCATCACGGTTCACTATCATTTGACTAATATTTCATAGATAAATTTCCAGAAACAACTCTGCAAACCATCCGTACTGAAAGCTACTTCAATTACTTCAATACCTTTTCCTGCAAACCGAATGTATTATGGTGACACGTACTTCGGCAATCTCTTTTGATATTACACTTTGTTCGCGCATGTTAGCTGATGACACGTTCAACATATGTATACTAGTAGTCTACATTAAAACAATTATCGGAACGCTTTGGCCTCTGAAGAAAGTTACTAACTTCACAGTGAAATGTAGTTGCATATATTTAATCTCTTCACAAAAGTAAAGTCAAGTCTCAGATGTCATCAGATATAAAGGCGTGACTTAATGCAATTATAATCTCAAAAGTCATAAAATGAAAATTCAGAATAACGAAAGACAGCTCCTGGAATGTATATTCGTAATCTTTGAAATGCTCTGTAAGTAGAGTCAAGTCCAATTTACAAAGGAAAGAAAATAACGGCACCTTTGAGAAACGAAATGATGGGAGAGTTGAAAGTAGAACATTGTAATGCATTTTTTCTTTTGTCGTCTACTTCATCACAGGGTTTTAAATTTAGAATAGAAAGCTATTGGACAAAGTGAGTTTCTGACGTCTTTGAACAAACAAAGAAGAAAATGCAATGTCACGTTTTGTAGTACATTGCAAAATTTGTTACGAATAAACATATATTTTCCATACTACGGCGTTGACATTTTGCTTCTGAAATATAGCCAGCTACCATCGTAATACACGCATCCCACGTACTAGTTTCGAAATCCCTTGTATAATCATGTCCCCAACTCGATATTTTTGGAAGCATTTCATCAAGCGGAACCAATGTCTGGTGCCCAACTTTATTTTAGGTAAGGATAATCGGGGAATATGAGAGGAAAGTGACCTGGCGGTCATCTACCCTTACCCTTATACATATGTACTTAAGCCATACAAGTTGATCAAAAATGATTTATTAAAGTTGTATAACTATTCCTACAATGGATTATACATGCTTTGTTTCAAGGAACTTTTCATTCAATAGTTTTGGTAAAAAATATTTCGTTAAAATAATTTCAATCATGGACAGTAAGGATCCTCATCCGTGACGGTTCTTTGAAAGGAATGGAAACAAAAAGGGTAAGTGAGCCTTTCAGATAAACAACGAATACGTGCTTTAATGGAAATTTGTGTCCTTTGTTTGTTATTTGCTTACCAGAGCACTTTGGGTTTCTTTGAATATGCACCAAACGTACTAGTTTGTCCAACGTCAGACGTGAATGGCGTTCAATATTAGGAGACATTGACGGAATATCTTAAGGATTGGATTTGGTTTTCTGAGATCTATGTCAAAAACAATGTACATTTAGAATTCAAAATCTACTCCAGCTTTAAAAATGTTATTTGAATTTATAATTTCTAAGTTTTCCTTTCACGGGGAAATTGTCAGCATTGTTAATCAGATTTTGCTTTTAGTGCACTTTGTGAAACTTTGTTGAGAGCATGAATTAACAACAACAGTATTCACAGGTCTCATTAAAACACATTTTCAAAGATGTTTTAACGTTTATGTATCCGAAAAGTTTAAAAACACGTACTTTCAAACTATTAAGATATATTCAGTGGAATATACTAATTGTAAAGTAAATGATGCCGCTTATTCCTATTACAACTAATATCAACATAAAGTGCGCATTTATTACAAAACGATACTTCGAAAATTGTTTCTGTCTTCCTTAAGATTACTTCTTCTGTAACAAGAAGTTTCTTTGGTAAATTCAACCAAATCAGGTTTCTTTTTGGAAACATATTTCCGTTCTAACTTATTGCACTCCTTCGGTTGCAAAAATGACAATCCGAACTTACACAGATGCACGTTATTGGTGTTCCGGCCAACTATGGGAAATGCACCATATCTATTTATAAAAGTCAATCAACATCCAACGATACTCCGAGGGTCAAGTAATAAAAACATTTTATTGCGTATACTCTCTAACATCAAAGCTGTCGACCTACATGGAAATAAAAAAGTATTATTTTTGGTTCCTGTTTTACTTTCATTGCACGTGTTCCCTTAAAATTCTTCATCTGTAGTGCACGAATTATTAACGCCGTCCTTCATCAAATGTCGTGGACTGCATTGTAAGATATCTATCAAACCTTCCCAATATTTGCAAAACTTTTTGTAAACCGTCCAAGCTTTTCTCGGTAAAAACAGATCTTCGTGCAAGAATGAACAAACATTTTAGTGAGTTGGAATCGTTGAAGTGGAAAGTATATTTCCACTTACGTAATATTATTGACTTGTATATTATTTTATGGCGGTAATATTTATATTAACGTTGTGTAATCTTTTATTGGGACTTTTATAAAATTAACATTATTTCTTTACAACTGAAGACGAACAAAAATCAGAATGTAATTTAGATTGAAATTTTGGGAATTTTCGAAATAAGTATCCACGTAGTATTTATATACAGACCTAACTTTATGAATATAAATACAGCACAACACAAGCCACTCTGAAGATGCAACCTTGTATTTTGCTTTCCTAAATAACACATTACATTTGAAGGTACTCTGTTTTTGTGGTTGGGCAACAAATAATGAATTGGCAAATAATGGGCAACATTGGCTACCATAAAATATGAATTAACCAAGGTTGCATCAAATGCAACTGTTTCGTTATACAATGTGCTATGTTATAACAGGTTTATTGTGTGTGGCTTTATTTATTATTTATGAAATACGAACCATCGTATTAAGCTCCCTTAATTACGTCGTTATTACGACAACATGACAACTTGTGCAATGTCATCCAACTTTATTGAGAATGAATTTTCAGAAATAGACTCAATTATGATGGCATGGAATCCATTAGTTTCGCTAATGTTAGAGATGTTTGTGTTTTGGGAATAGCGAAAAATTCCAAAAAGCTGCCACCATTAATGAGTAACAACCATAATCATATTATTGTCGAAACCAGCATTTTTCCTTGATAAATAAATCACATTTGATGCAAGTATATCGAATGCTTGCAATTCAGCCATGAAACCCAGCAAGGGATAGGCATTGTGTTTATGCTCTGAATAAAATCGTGACTCGAATGCTAGAATATTAAAATGCAATCAAACTCTACCACAACGATCTGCTGCATTCATTCATTAAATATTGAATACATATATACATTTTTAGACAGGCTAGCGGTCTCAAAGGAAGAATTGATTTGATTGTGTGGATATACTTAGTATATACTTATTGTCCGGAATTGTCCCCATTTGGATAATTGATAAATTTGGTAAAATTTTGTAAAAGGTTTAACTAGCTTTAAAACCCCTTTTTCACAGCACGTGTGGGCAAAATGTACTCATACGATGCTTTAGAGTGTTTTTCCGTTTCTCTTAATTAGCTAGCCAATCAGATATTTACCAATTGAAGTCTATATATTATCTTTCATGTTAAGACAGAAAACAGTGTCGAATTCAGAGGTTTTAAAACAACCCTGAAGAGTATGAAGAGTAACCTTCAACTTTGTAATGGCACGTGTATTAATTAGTCAGACTCTAGACGCCTTCAGCAGTCGTGCAGTCATCCGCTGGGAGAGCGTGCTATTCACGCCTCCCAAGCATCTATTCATTTTTGGAACTCTCGTTCCCGTTTTCACACACTACGCTCCGCGACTCTGAGCGGAGAACACCCACGGAGCCGGAGCTGTTACAGTCACTCACTACCTAGACTAGGCTCTATTAGCTAGTAGTGTTTTACACAATTCCCTTTCGGGAAGTATAGAGCATTTTACCGTTTTCCTAACCTATTTCAGAAATCTCTACTGTTTAGGTGTAACAGGGAACCACTATTACTTTCCGCCCTTCAGGCACTCACTCTTAGACAAGGCCTTATTTGTTAGAGTGTTTTAAGTTACCCCATTTCTGGGAAAGATAGGGCATTTCAGTTTTCTTAGCACGTCAGATAAAACCGTTAACTCTACGTGGCGTTAAGGAAGTTTAGATAACTTTAAAGGCAGTTATATTCCAGCACGATAGATAAAATAAGTTAAATCTACGTAGCTTAAGATATTTTCTGTAACAGTAAAATAGTTACATTTTCCTAAATAATCATTTGTTGTTCCTACTCTAGTTCAGCTAAAACCTGTTTAGATTAAGGAAAGTTATAATCGTTGTAAATTACTTGTAAATTGGTTTATGTGCGAAATTCTTTGTTAAAGGGTGACAGGAAAGTTTTCAGCCCAGTTGAGCGTTCAAATTTCAAAATGGCATAATTCAAAAACTACCTTACCGATTTTGATGAAATTTTGTATGCTCAATTTACTAAACACTAACACCTGACGTGTGACTGGGCTGAAAACTTTCCTGTCACCCTTTATATAAAAAGTTATCAAAAATCGCCCCAAAATACTTGTGTTTTCTACAACGTACATTTTATTCGTGGCACGTAAAAAGTGCATAAAGCTCATCACCACCATTCCACATCATCATGATTATTAAAGAAGATTCATCAGTTCACTCTTAACAAATATTTCAGTAACTCTGCCCGCAATGTCCTGTTGATACGAATCTAATCTGTGAAGCATCAGTTAAAGTTATACGTAATCTCACCCACCACCGCATACAAACTTACCTCTGAAGAATATAGTCAACTTTCAAACCGCTTGAAAACTTCTTACGAAAACATACACACGTCTAGTTTTTTGCATAGAGGTCGACTAGAACTCGGTGAATCGCCGAAACTACGTCTTAACCTTCGTTTGGGGTTTTAAAAGTCCGGAAACTATGCTTTTCTGCAAAAATGGGTAGATTGTGGGGCGAAGTGAGAACGTATATAGCGCTACCATGCTGGAAGGCCAGTAACCACAAGGGTTAATAAAAACTGAATTTCCTCATTGACGCGACATAATTAAAATCATATTAATCTGGAAATTATGTTTTGGCAGCATGGAAAGAACTATGATTATTATCTACTGAAAATCAGGCATCATGAAATGAAGATGTCAATGACCATACTTCTTACCTGAGTAAATTTTGGGGTTCACAGTGACGCTATTTTTATTGCAGTGAAAGTCACGACATTTATAAGTCCACCGAATCGCATCACTATAGATGTTTTATTAGTAATATTAAGCAACAATATTTTAATATTTTTGCGAAACTCCGAAGTCGCTGGAATAAACCTGACCAAAATTGTGTACTAATTCATTGTCAGGCGTGCTCGATTGAGTCCAGGTTGATCATTGCGGGAATAAAATTACATAAATATTATTTTACAATTAGGTTGAATATTTTGTAAATCACGTAAAAGGCGAACAAGCATATAAAATGGGTGAGGTGAAATATTAACAGAGTTAAAATCGTAGTTTTTTAAAATATTCCAAGTGAAGTGCAAAATAAGCTGATGCAGATTATTTTGTTCGGATATATTCATTTCATTGAACTAAGGAACTGGGTGGCTTGTAAGCTAATCTCGAGCAAGGTAACAACCCTTGTGGTAGACAGGCTTACAATTTGTATGCATTTTGTATTGGTATACCAAAAGTCGTGTATCTATGGCTTAGGAAATTAAGATAATCTATTATGTCTACTGTCTCTCAGGTTACGTAATTTGAACTGATTAAAATTATTGTCACTTTCAGCATGGTTTATTTGAGCTGATTGAATTAAATCTAACTTTTCACTGACAATATAAATTACACGAAGGACAACTTTACAATTTCAGACCCATAAGATGACCTTACGCTATTCTAGTTTCTTACGTGACCCAATAAACCGTTATTCTATATTTATTCAAAGACCCGATCAATAACGTTCCTTACTAAAACAGCATTTGTGATACAAATTTAATAAGAGATATATTTGCGAGGATGTCAATAAATACAAATATTGTAAGTAATGACAACAAAAATTATGAATTACACAAGCTAATAAGACGATTCGCTTTGCAATAGAAGTTAATGATAAGCAAAAAATATTTGAATTTCATAAGTAAAAAATCCAGCTGGCCAAACATGTAACAAATTTGCATCGAAAATTTTATTGTTAATTAATTTATATTTGAAGAATTCAAAGACTAAATTACCTGCAAGAAAACTTCTAAAAAATAAACATAGTTCCACAGTTTTTCAGGAAACATGCCAAACGCGCATTTAAAAGAAAAAATCTGATACCTGGATTGTATTCCCCATAAAAAGTA
The DNA here is from genome assembly GCA_027743765.1 of Coecobrya sp. COE2. Taxonomy (NCBI): domain Eukaryota; kingdom Metazoa; phylum Arthropoda; class Collembola; order Entomobryomorpha; family Entomobryidae; genus Coecobrya; species Coecobrya sp. COE2. Next base: position 15,406 of record JAHZMV010003315.1, read on the forward strand.
AGTAAAACATGTTTTGTGAAATTTTTAAATTATGGGGCGTATTGTGACCACGAAGAAATGTCTGACAAAAGTGAACCTATAAAGTGCAATGAATTATTTTTGCATAATGCATAAGGTGTGCAATAACAAATATTCACCCATCGCTATATACGCTAAGGATAAACGCTCCCGGTCGAAACGATATGGACATTTGTTTGTAAAAAGTATCTTTGGAATCGCCATTCTTTACAAATCGTTAATCTTTTAAACTTTTAAGAATAGTAAAAAAATCTGTCAATAGGACACAAAGTGTTTTGCAAATTTTTAATTGAAATTTGCTAATGGAATATCTGTCCAATGCAATACATGCTGTAAATGTACAACCATTTTCATACATGAAAAGACACGGATTATTAAACTTATTAAATATAATTTTCCACCACCATTTTTTAATATTGCCGGACTTAATTCACTTTTCTTTATAATGGAGAAAATGGAGAGGCAGTAAGTTATTGATATTTTAATTACATGTTACATAATAACATACAGTCGTTTGGTTTGCATAAATTTTTTTGATCAAAGCTTTACGCAGTCTCACAAAATAAATGTATGTGTAATTAATCATTAGGTTGTATGCCCTTTTTGTTTAATTTATGAATGCTTAATTCGTGAAATTTTGCAAGGATTTAATAACTTCAAGTGATTCCATTTTGAAAGATGAATACTGAAGTGATAGAAATATGTATCGTAATTACCCAATTGAAAATATATTACTACAACCTCCATAAAAAGTACCAGGCATTCCACCTAAGTTATAAGTTAAGAAAAGCAACGTGATATTTGAGTTAGATGGCGTCGAAGCTTTAACAACACGCAACACCGGCATCAAATTTTGATTTAAAGCTGATTAATTAAATTATGTTGTTATTACTTTTGAAATTGCATTAAGATTTTATTTATTACTTTTAATTATTTTTATATTGAAACAAATTTGTCCTCTTATTCCTAACTAAATGGTAATTTTCATAATTTTCATAATTTTAATTAGTTATTCCGCTGGGAAGTCCAGCAGTTATATTAAAGCGATTTCTTAGAAATAGAATGTAAAATCAGAACCTGAAGAAAATAATAAACAATAAATAAAATCTGCAAAACAGACTAGTGTGAACATTAACGCTTATTGGAATGAAAACTTATTTAATGTAAAGAAATAATATTGAGTATATAGCAAAAGTAAAAAATACACAAAATAATAGAAAGAAACAAAAAATTTCTGCTTTATAAATTGACTTTAATTAAATCTCTAAAACTGAAGTCGAAGGGTTATTTCTGAGGGAATCTTATAATCCCTAAATACCAGAAATGCTGAACATTATATATGGCGGTGTCCAGTTGCTGCATGGATTTAAATACACCATTTGTAGTAATTTATCGTTTATAAGTAAACAAATTTTAGAAGTACGAAATCCGAAGTATGCCGGTAAGCTCCCATTATTGGGGTAAAATAATTCGCAGGTCTAATGTATTTTTGTCTAAACGACTTTTAAAACATCTGGACTTTATTAAATATGTAGCAGTAGTCCTGTCGAGGCTAGGGGAAAATGTAAAAGAAAAAATTTTCTTCCGAAAGGTTGGTTGACGCTTTGAATAATGCTTTCATTAAAATGCAAATAAATGATATAAACTTTTGCCATGATTCTGTAATTTTCTTTTTTATGAACATTGCTTCAATGATCCCATCAAAATCCAAAGCAAAGCTATTTTATAGTTTCTTCTCGTAACCAATAAAGACACATGGTAAGATGCTTTGTTGTGTAAGTCTTGCGACACCGCTTGCATACTTTCAACAAAGATGGGGTTTTACACCGATAGGTTGGCTGCCTCTGATATCTCTGTTTGAATTTGGGAATGGGGGTTATCAATTAAAATTTATTTTTTGGGATAAAGCTTCATAGGAAGACAAATCATTAGCTTACAATATTATTAGTTCAGATAGACCCATTAAAATGTAATAAATTTGTCTTAATCCTTTATCAGCCACATATTTATATTTCTGCATTTTAATTCATTTTCTCTATTATCAAATGCAGAAATTAATTGGTTGTATTAATTAGTTGTATTTCCGTACACTGTGGAATTCAAATGGAACCTTAATTCATAAAGTTTGCAAAAAGGCCTTCGTCAGATAGGTTTTGCACAAAGGCTTAAGTAGGGTCATTCTACGGGTTCGATTGTCATAAATGAAATGCGAATCATTTGGAAACGAGTTGTATGACTCATAAATGATGTATATAGGATTCTGGACACCATAATTTAAGAAATCTTTTTAAATTTACTTTACTAGTTTTAGCCAAGTTATTTATTTATTATCCAAATAACTGTCATACCCTAGAGCTCTTTACGAAGTTTTCAAATCTATTTTCGGAACACCGAGGGAAATAGTGTGGACATGTATGGTCTATGCCAAGTTTGATCCAAATTGGTTAATGTATGAGGGGCAAGCCTGATATCAATTGAAGGTTGATTATTGTTTCATATTCTTCCATTGTGTCAAGATGCTTCTCAATTTCAAAAATTCAAACTACAGCTTTTACTTATTTTCATGTGGAGTACGAACTTTGCATCAGTTTATAATTTTTAAATCGTAGTTACAACTTAATTGTTAATGGTCATGGATTTGCTGAATGATCATAATATTTTATGTGCCCACTTACATCAATTGTAATTGAGAATCAAAATTTCAAGAGATATAAAACATTTTTGCTCAGCTTATGGTACTGTACATGTTCTATACTTACAATCCCCTGCAATGTTAGTTATTTTAATAAAAACACGAAATCTTAGTAAAAATGAGATTACCTCTTCATAGTGTTTACAATACCCAAATATTCAAATTGGATTATAAATACATCAAATATGACTTAATTGTTAGAAAATTGGTAAGTGTTGACGAAGGCTAGTTAGGATGGCCTTCTAGTTTGCCATTTCGCATTTCCATATGTCCAAGATGGCTGATGTGTTTGTATGTGTGAATTAACTATTTGATAGAAAATTGTTTACATAAATCAGCCTATCTAGTTTAACTAGAGAAGCACATCATTTTTATCCTAAAACACCAGAAACAAAAACTGAATTGTATATCGGGAAATGTGTGTTGATTTATTCAAATGATTACGTTTTAAGTGTGTATTATTTAGGCATCTACTTATTTAAAAAAAATAATTAAATTATTTAACATTTTAACACAAAGAAATAGTCAAATGTGATGCAAGTTTAAATTTATTCTGTAATACTAGGTTGTTGAAATTTACAAATACATTAAATCATTAAAATTTGAAGAAATAAAATAAAAAGGAAGTATACAGTACACGTTTAGGTTGTTAAATGAATTTTCAAATTGCGGAATTTTCTTATTTTTGATTCTGCACAACGTCATTATTGGAATATATTGCCCATGGAGCGAATTTATTCACAAACAGGTCCCTCTCTTTGAAAAAGGGTTGTTGAAGTACATTATGGAAAATATTCTGCTCAAATAAATACGTGTGTATTAGAATACCGCGTTGGAATAATGAAAAATGCGCTCATATATGTTTTTCGAGGGATTTTTTAACATCTTTGGAAATGTTTCTATTTATCTCTGAGTATGTGTAGTTCAGTGTCATATTTTGGCCACTGAAGTAAACATGTTTAAACGTGTGT
>JAHZMV010003316.1:0-13442 GCA_027743765.1 Coecobrya sp. COE2
CTGCTATTTGGAGAGATTCTTGCTCAAATATTTCCAAAATTCTTAAACACCAGTGATATCAAAAATTGCCGACTGGTTTCAAAAAGGTGGGAGAATGCTGTTGGCACAGTGATTGAAACCCATTCAGACTGCCAACCGCACAATATTGCTGACTGTGCCGGACTACCAGAAACACACCTTAACTACTATAGGTCACCTTACATAACAACCAATTTTAACTGGTTTGTTTCCGCACAACAGCATACCACCCAAACCCCATGTAGAAACCCATTTCCAGGGCGGAGCGTTCACATTGTAGTAGATCCTGATGATGTCGAATATGTGACACTTTATGGCCTCAATAATTCAGCCATACTATTAACCAAAGCTGTGCCAGCCTTGAGCTTATTTGGTCATCACATTTGGTTCATAACGTTTGATTTTCCACATTTCATCTTCTGGAAACCTGAACACATTATTGACACAATCATTCAGCCTCTTCTCCAATGCCTAGCTACCGTACCAAATTTAAGGTACCTGAAACTTGCCGGACTTTTATTTTCTCGAGAGCAGTTCAGCGGAAATGTGGCACAAATAAAGAACCTCATTTTGTCTGCAAAGTTTCCATTTCGACTAGAATCTTTAAATCTTTGCCATGACACCATTATGTCCATGTCTAACGAAGATATTCCCTGTCAAAAGGAGTTACACAGATGCTTCATAAACGCCCTGGCAACCCACAGCAACGTTAGGAGACTTGTAGTTCATTCCGCTCATTGGAGAAGAAAATACGCCTCTCTGTTTCCAAATCTGGTTGAGCTCTGTCTTCAAGTGGCAGACGATAATCAAATCGATACGGTATTACGGGATCTTAAGACTTGCCCACTTCAAAAAATCGACATTTGTAATACTTCACAAAATCAGCTGTTGGTGCTTGACGTTATCAGCCTGCTGTCCCCTTTCCAACTGGAGTCACTTGGGCTGTTTGGAGAGTTGATGGATGGAGCATCTGAAATGTCTTCATTATTGAAAATACAGAAGCGACTTTCCTCAGTATTTTTATCCAATGACTTGGCACGTTCCAAACACAAGTTTATTTCTTCTCTCAAAATGCTAAAATTGGTGGCTATACCTAGCTTAAGTTTTTCATTTTTGAAATCATTCCCATCTCTGAAATACATGAAGATTGAGATTACCCGCGAAGACTGGGATGAGTACCAAGAAGTATATGACAGCATAGAGTTCGACGACTCTTTTCAAAATAGTCTTCACAATTTCTGTTATCAACACGATTACAGTACCAACAACTTTGAGTTTATTTGGAATGACTTACCACATCTGGAAATGCTAACTATTCTCATGTACAAAGGGAATTACCCAGAGTTTCAAGTTGAGACTGGGTTTCAATATATACGGGAGTTTAAGAACAATGTACTCATAAACCGACGAGCAGTCAGTGGTAATGAATAATGATTTATGAGTGTTCTATGTATTTATAATTTTTGAGCATGAGTAAATCAATAAAGAGCACACGAACAAGATGACTCATTTATATAAACATTAGTATTACTTTATTATCATACCGTACCGTCAATCATCAACCACTCAACTTGCTATGGTATCATTTCATATATTAATGGATAAATTTCAGACATTTTATCAAAATATATCATCATCTGTTTTGATGAATTATATTATTAAAATTAGGTATAAAAATGACCAATCAGAGTTTTCGCTTTCAGTTTTGGGGAGTAAGCCGTTTCTGAAAAATAATTAGGATGCATGGTTTTATCACATTAATTTCCACGTGGATTAATTAATTTCAAATATATTTTTTGTTAAATTGTATTAATTACCTGTAGTTGTAAATCTCATTCTTGGCAATTTACGTCGGCGGTTTTGTTGTTTCCGGTCCAACAATTTCCACTGTAGGTGGGAGTGTTGTGAGAGCACCTCCGGTCTGTGGTGGTGGTCTAACCGTCACGTCTGTAGATCCTGGTGGTGTGAGGGGACCACCAACCTGTGGATCCGCAGGTGCCGCATGTAGACTGGAAATAAGAAATGCCAGCAGCAGACTAACAACAGTGATGTTTCGCTTGATTCCCATTTTCAGTACTTCCTTCTCTTATTTCTTTTTTTCCTTCTTGGTTATTCAAATTTTTCGATGCTTTTGGTCACAACAGCGGTGGGCTTTTATAGTCCGAGAAAAATGAGTCATCAAGACGCTTTCTAATCTTTATTAATTTTTCCACATAATAAAGCATTGTTATGTCTGACCTAAATATCTCACAATTTAATGAACAATAATGTATAATCTCTTTTCTTCTCAATATTTCATGTGTAATTTCCTGCAATTCAATTTTTAGAAAGTTTTACAAAATTCCTAATTATCTTTTTGGAATAGGTCAAAGTTGCGAACGTGTGCAGATACTGTTCAATAGCTTGTACAAATGTGTGAAACAACGTGCATCCCTCTTTATTATGTAGGTCATTACGTCTTTAATAATTGTATATTTTACTAAAAATTTGTTAGTGGTATATTATAAGGTGTACAAAATCGACCGTAAAAAATCTCGCGTTCATAAATACTTGAGATTAAAACAAACTATGCTATGCTACGATATTATTGAGATGCAACTCAGGATTATTTTTTGATTGACTGGATTTTTGCTGGATAAGAATAATGTAGATACTAATGCAAACCTGGACGTTTATCAAGTACTAAAAAATCTGTACATTACGTTATGACAAACGACTTGTTATCTTTCGTTATTAGGTGTAAATTCACAATAATAAATTTAAATGTAACATTGTTTATTATTTTTAATTTATAGTTTTGTTAGAACAATTTATCAGTCTAATAGTAAGATCATTTATAAAGCTTTGTGATATACTCATGCAGATGCACATGCTTGTATTTATTAATATTTATCATAAACTAAGTTTTATGTATCCAATATTATACTATCAACATGTTAAATCCTGATTTGATAAAGGAACTATACCTTATTTGATATAAGACTGTAAACATAATCAGAATCAGGATAATCTACACACACATATAACCTATGAACATCCGGTTTTTATGGCATTAATTTTCCTGCAAACAAAAATTTGAATGAATTGTTTTGTAAGCCAATCATTCAGATTAGTATTTTTGTACGCTAGCATAAATCTAATAAAACAACGCATAATCACTTGAGATGTGTAATAAAATCGAAATACTTCTACTCCAAAACAAATACCACAAAATACTAATAGAGAACCCCAACCACAGAAGACCACAACAATATTAGTGGACATGTGTAAGTGGGTTTGGTGTTGTGTCTTGTATTTCTGTATTCCGCTTGTACTCAATGAGACCCATTCCAACTTGCTGTGGCAACATTTCCCGTTCCCTGTCTGCCCAAATACGTGGTATGCCAGAATGAATCAGTGTAAGTAAACACGCGTAGAAAATACCTAAGCTGAGACCGCAATACCGAGGAAGCAGCAATCGTAATATACTTTCTCGTAGGGCGTAGATCATATATGCAAATCCAGATGCAGAGATATAAAAAGAAAACGCTAAATGTTAAATGTTTCTTAACAGTAAAAACATTTCTTTAAAATTTTTATTTGAATCAGTTGACATGTTGCACGAATGTTGAATTTTACATTATGGAATGTTACTTGAAGTTTACTAAAACCACAAACGAGTAGTCGCAATGAATATCTAAATGGCAATATTTCTATAGCGAAACATATGATACCTGCAACTAACATGCCACCCCACACACAAAAAATAACGATTATATTAGTGGACATTGTCAAAGCCTTTGGGTTATTTTCTTGGATTTCTATATTCCTATTATATTGAAAGATATCCTTTTTTACTTGTGCCGGCAACATTCGTCGTTCCCTTTCAGTCCAAAATTTTGGTAGTCCAGAGTGAATCAATGAAAACACACGTGCAGAAAATACTTCAGCTGAGCCATGGATACTGCTGAAGTCCCAATCGCAATATATTCTCTCGTAAGAGTTAGTACTTATATGCAAATCCTGCGCTATACGTTTTGATCCTACAATATCCGAATATAAATGAACTACACTGTCGTACGTGGCTACATATGCTGCGTTTTTGCAAGCCACGAATTTTTCTCTTATGACCTGCTTGGTCATGGAAAGATATTCCAAAATATTCTTCGGTTTGTAAACTAAGTCTCTCATGGAGTTCGCGTATACTGTGTCCTATTAACTAACCTGTTTCTTTATCTGAAAATACCAGTCTAGACTAGTAGATATTCGAAGGCATTGGTCTTGTAGGGTAACTCTACCAGTGTTATTACCTGCCTGTTGGTACTCTTGTATTGCTAATTTGTGAAGAAATGGATATGGAAACGAGTAAAATGTAAAATTGTAATCTATTATTTCCTCAAACGAGTCAAGTGGTTCTGCAGTTAACTGCCTTATTAAGTTGCTGATGTTGTTGCTGTGACATTCATTCGACAATAGCATTCCTACAAAAATCCACGGTGTTAGCAAAATCTTGTATTGTTTCAGTATTGATATTGGTTGTGAAAGTACCAAATTATAGGAAAAAGTCAAAAAATAAAACTTTGAATGTACTGTCTCAGTGCGATACATTTTCAGGCAGAATGTAGTTAACGACGTTAATATTATGATGAGTGTCCATGTGGCATTATCAAAAGCGGATACAAAGCCCATAACCGCAAATGATTTAGTTTTTCTTAATTTTGTGCATGACAGAAAATGAAGTGAATATGGTGCCTCTGTAGACATAAAATTTGCTCCCACTGTAGTTTTGAAAGCAGTTACATGTGAAAACAATATATAATAAGCAATATCTGCACTTCGAATCAGGTAAAAAGTCGAGTTGGAAAATAATGCATTTGTGTAGGTGGATACTACTTTTGGTTCCGTTACACTGCTAATGGCTGTATTGCCTACACCATTATAATTAATGCTTAGTTTCCACATATCTCTCATTGATGTAATGCAATAGCAGCTAAATAATTACCACTCCATTCGTGCATGTGTACGAATTGCGTCTATTGCATTATCTGACAAAATTTTCCCATGAAAATTAAATACCAATGGATCAAAATGTTTTTGTTCTTTGTTTGCATATTCTTTGTATACATTTTGGAAACAAACCAAATTACAAGATTTTACTACAATTGAATTATTTTCTTGCGAATAGCCGATCTGGTAAAGTAATTTAATTGGTTTGAGAACAAAACTGTTCAGAGCATATATACGGAAGTCCAGCATGAAAAATATGGATGACCAGTCCGAGAAGGTTCTGCTCAAGTTTTGATGTTTGATATTAATAAAAAACCAATAAAATTTCATTAGGCGTTGGTATTTCAAGTTTGGAAAAACCAAATGAGAAAATGAATATGGATCTGCATGCTCATAGGATACCCTTGTCCCAATGATATGGTGTTGTCCCCAACTTCGACAAGGTTTTGGATCAACATATAGTTGAACAACACATGTAGCCTTTCGGATTTTGGATGGCGGAAACCTGAAATTTGAATATTGCATAGCTCGAAACCTATACAATCCGTTGCAAACTAAGATGCCATCCTTGTGTTGTTCATATCGATAATGTGAATAGACTAATGGGATTTGTATGGGTATAATTTCAAACGATCCTTCATGGTCGGATACATTTGTAATGTTGTTAACGTGATTTATAATTAGCTGAATGGTGCAGTTCCAAAATGATGCGACATGATCTCCCAAGTGCAATCTGCTACGCATCGACTTTTCTAATATTGACGAATTAGGAAAACAAGAAGCGGACTTGATATATGATCGTGCAAATATACAAATGATTAACAAATATTTTCTAAATCCTATTGCGCTATTCATCTTACATACTCTCCGTTTGGCAGATCAATAGGAATGACTGGCAGATACCGTTGGCTTCAACCCACAATGCACATTGAAACTGCAACATCAGATGAATTTTTGCTCCATGGATGAATGCTTCTAGATCACATTAAAGAAATACTAAGGCGATTGGAAGCTCGAGAATTTTTAAGAAAGTGAAGGCATGTATTTTTATAATTCGCTTGACATTTAGTTACTTACCGCTTTCTGAAATCAAGAGTTCCATCGACTGATAATCGGTGCTACTTGGTCAAGCTTAATATTGTCGGGATAAATATTCGCAGTGAACAAAATATTTAAAAGAATGTAATTTGAATTTTTGCAAAGGAGTGCTTTTATCTCTACGATCATTTAAATCCTATACCATTTATGCTATCTGCGCATTGGATTTCGAATAGAATTGCTGAAACGTCTAGAGAGGATCAAGTTACTCAAATATACTTTAATGGTCTACGAAACGTTTATGATGGAAAAAAGAAATATCTGGTGGATTTTGAATATCTCATTTTAATACATTACGGGTAGGAATAGGTGAAAGTGTTCTACTTGATGCCAGGGAATAGCGCTGTGTTAAATAGTAATTTGCTGTATAAAGCTTGGTTTTTCTGCTTCTTATGTAGTCTTATTACCGATAAATAATTAAAAATCCAACCGTAGAAATTAATTTCCTATTTTGAATATATAATGATGTACAATAGAAATGGGACAAATAATTACAATTTATCGATATGTTTTTTTAAAAAACTGACAAGCATTATTATATATTTTTAATTATTATTTTTATTCTCAACATAAATATATTAATCAAACCTTTGAATAAAAGTGTAGTTGATCAATACCAAATTTTCATGATCTAATAAGATTTCCAGTTGCTGAAGGTACAATATTCAATATTATTTATTTATTTATTTATTATTGATTTATAGCGAAGGGAATACACTAAATTCCATTATGGTGGACGAAAACCATACTTAACGTTTTGAGAAGTCAGTCAAATTTATTTAAAGATACCTGGAAAATTGCCTGTATTTGTACATTTGTCGTACCAATTATCTCATTTAAGTGCATATAACAATGTTTGGTAACAAATTCAACCGATTTCAAATTAATTTTAAGAAATAATCAAACAAAACTGAGCTATCCATGATACAATTCATTTGGATACACACAATTTATTTATAGCTTCAGTATCAATGAGATTTTCCGTCCCATTGAAAGAATGTTCTGACTGAGAGTTTCATAAACAACATGAAGTGTAGCAAAGAACCGCATAACAAACCTCAATGAATATCTCATCGGAAATTCTTCAACCCCAAAACATATTCCAGATACAGATATTAAACCACCAAACACACAAAACACAACGACTATATTAGTGGACATTGTTAATGCCTTTGGTATATTTTCTTGACTTTCTTTGTTTCTCTTGTACTCAAACAGATCCTTTTTAACTTGCTTTGGTAGCATCAGATTTTCCATTTTAGCCCAAAAAATAGGAATTCCAGAATGAGCCAACGAGTAAACGCGTGATGAAAATACCTCAGCTGAAACCGGGATATTGAAAATGCGCCAGTCATAATATAATTTCTCATAGGGTACAGAATTTATATGCAAATCCCCCGCTATATGCTTCAATCCTACAATATCTGAATATAATTGAACCACGCTGTCGTATGTGGCGACGTAAGCTGAGTTTTTGCAAAGAATGAATTTTTCCTTTATGACCTGCTCGGTTGTTGAGAGGAATTCTAAAATATCCTTCGGTTTGTCAATTAAATGCGTGATACGTTTCGTATATAACTCGTCCTCCACATAAAGCTCGGCTTTGGCATTAAAATGCAAATCAAGATTTGTTGGCATTTCACGGCATCTGTCTCTCGAATATACTCAATCAGTATTATTATTTGCTTTTAAGTATTCATGGAATGCGATGTTATGCAAAACGGTATTTGGGAACGAGTAAAATGTAAAATTATAATCTATTATTTCCTTAAATGAATCAAGTGGCATCGGATTGAATTCACGTATGATATTGTCAATATTGTCGCTATGATACTCATTCGAAAGCAGCATTCCGACAAAAACCCATGGAGTTAGCAAAAGCTTGTACTGATTCAAAATTGATATTGGTTGTGCAAGTATTAAACTGTAAGAAAAGCTTAAATAGTGATACATCGAATATGCTGCCTCAGTACGATAGATTCGCATACAATATATTGTAAACAATGTTAATATTAGAATAAGTGACCAGGTGGCACTATCAAAAGCAGATACGTAGCCCAAAAGTGAAAACGATTGGGTCTTTCTTAATTTTGTACAAGAGAGAAAATGTAGTGGAAACGGTGCTTCTGTTGAAATAAAACTCGTTGGGATGGACGTTTCTTGCGGAAATCCATATGCAACCATTAACAAATAAGAAATATATCCGTTTTGGCTTGGAATCAATGACGAGTTAGGAAATACTGCATCGGTAAAAGATTTCACTGCATTTTCTCTTCCTAAGGTGGCAACGGCAATATTTCTTACACCACTAATGCTCAGCTTCCACATGTCTAACATCGAAGTAACACAACGGCACGAAAACATTTTCCACTCCATTCGCGCATATTTATGGATTGTGGCTTTGGTACTGGTAGACCTAATTTTTCCGTATACATCCACTATAAAAGGATCCAACAAGTGTTCTAATTTGTTTGTATATTCTTTATACATGCCTTGAAAAGAAACAATATTACAGGATTTGACGACAATTAAATTCTTCACAGGTGAGTAGCCTATTTGGTATAGAATTTTAACTGGCTTAACAATAGCACTTTTTAATTCGTTAACTCGGTAGTCTATAACAAAAAATATAGACGACCAATCGGAGAAGGTTCTGGTCAGGTTTTGATGCTGGATATTAATGAAAAACCAGTAAACTTTGATGACAGCTTGGGCTTGAATGTTTGGAATGATCAAGTGAGTAAATGAAAGGGGTACTGCATGATCAGGTGATTCTATTTCCCCAAAAACTTTGTGTTGACCCCAACTACTACATGGTTTAGGGTCAACATATACCTGCACAACACATGTAGCCTTTCGAATATTGGATGGCTGAAACCTGAAGTTTGAACTATTCATGATTTTAAACCTGTGTACACCATTACAAACCAATAAGCCATGACTGTGCTTTTCATATTGATAAAATGAATAAATTATCGGAGACAGTGTCGGCATAGTTTCAAAAGATCCTTCATATTCTGATAGGTCTGTGATGTTTACAACATGAGATATAATTAATTGAATGGTACAGTTTCTAAACGGCGCGGCATACTCCCCCAAGTCTAGCCTGCTTCTTAAAGAAATTTCCAATGCTGACAAGTTAGGGAAGCATGCGACGGATTTTATATATAGACGTGCAATTACACAAATTATTAATAAATACTTACGTACTACCATTTCAAAATTAGCTGAATGCCATCGTCGAATAATCGACAAATAACAATCACCCTGCAGTCATCGGTGGCTTGAATGCGAGCATGCACATTTCGACAGCACAATTTGGTGGACTTTATACCGTTGGACGATGATTTTTTCCTGGAACAAATTATGGCTAATATTAAGTCAAACTCGGTTTATAAATTACTCTAAAATTAAAGGAAGGTGTCTTCAAAAACTTGTTAGCTTCGCACTATGTACTTACCAATTGATGCATTCAAGAGTGCCTCCGGAAAATGTTATTCTTATTACCATAGTCTTCCTTGATCATAAGACAGCTGGTCGGGAATAAAAATCGGAATCGCACAGCATACTTAAAGGAATATTTATCGGTTAGCGAACGTACTGATTTACATAACCCACCATGGAATACAATAGCATGTGTCGGAGCTCAATTTGTACAACTTGTTCGATTAAATGAGAAACGACTATTGTGAAGGAATATTCCAAGCCAGATATGTGGCTAACTAGAATTTCATTATTTTGTCCGTTTATACGTTATTTGGCAGTGCTGGATCGATAAAATTGAAGTATTTCCTTTCCAAATAGTTTAAGTTCACCGTGATAATAAATTCAATACGATTTTACAGGCCATTAGTTAGGGTTGGACGATGGCAATAAACTAGTGATTGTGAGTTTGTCACAATCGTACGGTATGCTACTGTATTCATTTAAGGAAGGTTGGTGGTTGAGCTGTATATCTCAGTGCTCCGTAGAGACAAAGAAGAATTATCTAGTAGCATAAAGCACTGCCCTTAAAATATCTTATATTGTATAGGTGAATGCATATGCAGGAGTGGATATATATGTAATAATTTTATTCCAGATGATGATATAATATAGTGTAATTTCCATTGGAAATTTTCAAATAAAACTTTTGGAGTATGGTAATTTGCTTTGCTGGTCTTCTTGTAGTTCTACAATCGACAAATAATTTATTGTCGAACGGAAAGAAAAACCAATTTCTTTTGTGAATAAATAATTATATACGGAAATCATGGAATGAATTTATCTTGCAAGGAATGTGATAGCATCATGGTAACTGGTTTCTGAGCCTTTGTTGCTTACCAATTGAAAACATCATACCAATATACTAAACAATCAACAAGAAGAAAATTCATGATAAGTAATAATGTTGTGTGAGAAAACTTTTACTCCTAATCCCGTGTATTGTTTATCGATCAATAAGCAATATAAAATTGAATTGTGGAATAGACATATTATATATTTTATATACTACACTCAAGATGATTTAACTGAACGCATAAGCCAAAAACCATGAGCTTAATATTTAAAGCTGCTAAAATGGCGGAAGAACCGTATCCAATTCAAATTGGTATGGTGTATAATATTTACCGAAAGAAATGTGGTATTGGAAGTGTTTGGTTCCTTCCTTCTATGCATTCCTACATTCACAATTGATTTACCAACCAGCAAAAAATCCAATCTTCCACGATGAATAAATTATCATACACAATATCAGTGTGACGAATAATAAGAATTGATCAAGCTTCAGCCAAAAATTCTAATCGCCATGAAAAATGAGCTGTGAACATTCATAACTACCGAATGGGAAACTTTATGTCTATAGCCATTAGAAATGAGACCGATAAGCGGATATATGTATTCTTTAAAGCTTTAAATCTGCATGTAAAATATATAATTACCACAATTATATTGTTTATGAATAGAATCTGTGACTTAGCAGATGTATGGTAAAAAAACTATATTTGTTAATGAAATTATGTATGTAATTTTTATGGGATNTGAAAATATGTATGTAATTTTTATGGGATGGCTTAACATCTATCCAATAATGTCTACTCAATTATCATGTGCAATATTACTGTAATCTGATTCTTGTATCTAATTTTACACCAGGTCCGTTCTATAGGTTAGCCATCTTGACCTACTATAGCTTTTTGCAAGAGGTATTGGTCTGCTGAATAAATAAATAATAACAATAATAATAATAGTGTCACCAAATATATAAAATATATATTTACATAGATCATACATGTAATATTTATATATACATATGTGCAATTTAAAAGAAGTATCGTTTATTGTTTAGGTTGTATGTTACTTAAAAATATGATATTAATCTAATTCTGGTTTCTAATCCTGTTTTCCTGAACTTCTGCAAATTATATTTTTGTTGCTAGTGTGTGTGGTTGAGTGATGAGTTATTTATTCATTTAGAGCATCGACACGATGACTGGCATGCGTTTCCCTTAAGTCACAGTGACCAGCTGATGTGCGCTTTTAATTTCTTCTTTCTGCAATTAGATAGTGTTTTTAATTCTTAAAAAATTGTGCATCTTCAATTTTGCCGAAATGGCGCGTGTGCAATTAAACAGAGGAAAGTGTTACCCTCGCCGCCCGTGTTTTTGAGAAGTACAAAAAAGTGTTTAAAAGTGACAAAGCGAAAACGTGGTAGTTTTTATAAAATGAGAGATACAAGTGGAATACAATCAAAAGAGAAAAGAAAGCGATCTTCAAAAACCGCATCTCATTGCTACACAAAAAATTGCTACGAAAAGTCGTCGTCATAGACAACGTGACTAACGTCATTCCGGATCCCTCTCAAACGCTGGGAAGGCAATTTTTTAATGCTTCAGACCCTAAACTAATTGATGCACCTGAGAAAATCAAAGGAACCTCCAAGTGATCTAACAAGGTAGCACGTTCTGCTTGCGATGGAGTTAAGAGCCGATTTAGCAAAATATGTAAGCTGGAACGCTGAAAAAGATGCAACTTTCCAATTCTGCTGAATCCTAAACCCTTGGGCTACATAGCCAAATTTTGGTATTGCCCGAATTTTTTGGCAAATCGCATCAACGCAGTCCAGTCTATTTGTTAAGTGGAGAATTAATAGATAGATAAGTGAAAAGTGCTAAAAGTAAACTATCCTTTCAGAGTCTCTCAAGCAGTACTGTAGCTATAACGATTGTAGGCTCGGACGCCTAAAAATCTAATGCTAAATAAATCAATAGATAAATACAACAGGGATGGAGCGAATAATTAAAATCTATCGGCATCGTTTCCTGAGGATATTAGCATAGATGAAACGTAGAATATGAAGTTTAATGCTGAACATGTTAAAGTCTAATAGTCAATACCCAACCGCTTAACAGCAGTAAGATGTAATGTAATACTGTTTCGTGTATTTATTCCATATTCAATAGTTATTCGTATTTTCAAAACGAAAATGTAAATCAAAAACTTAAGGCGGGGGATGAATTATGTTAATGTATGTAATAAATTCAACAAACCCACCATCAAATACAATAAGATTTATTTCTATAATTATTACAGATTTAGATTATTGGCAATTACTAGTATGTTGCACTCAAATTAAAGTTTTGTTCCTAGCCAGCAAGAGTTTTTTAATTTATATAATTGTGACATGAAAATCCATACGAAGTGATTGTTTAGTGTCCGCACATGCGGTTGATTCACTATCAATTTAACCATTCGTTCTTTCACATTCTCCCTTGTATTGGAGTCGGATTTGTTAATGTCGGTTGATATTTGAAGAACGTCTGCTATACTAGTAGTTAGCTTTATATTTTTCGTACAATATCTACCTTTAAAATGCATGTCTATTACATATTTACTTGATTAGAACGGAAAGTGATTATATTCGCATTCACATACATTTCATACTTGCATTACGGTAACTCGTCTTCCTGAATATAGAAGTGCTTAACAAGAATAACATAAACGTTAACCTTTCAACCAACGATTTCTCATGATATTACAGTTACGACGGAAACCAATTCGCATAAACTCAGCCATTCTCAAAACAATGCGATTTACATTTGTGTATGCAATCTGAAGCTTGCTAATGCAATAAATGGCCACCCGCAATAACCATTTAAACGGAAATATTTCTATTCCAAAACATGCGCCAGATACTGCTAACGAAGCTCCCCAAACGCAAAAGACGACGAGTATATTCGTGGATAATGTTAACGCCTTTGGTGTACTTTCTTGAATTTCTTTATTCCTCAAGTACTCAAGCAGGTCCTTTTTTACTTGTTTGGGTAACATTTTCCGTTCCTTTTCGGTTAAATATTTTG
>JAHZMV010003317.1:0-18556 GCA_027743765.1 Coecobrya sp. COE2
CGTATTTGACATTATATTGGAACGGTTACCCAGGTTCCAGAAATAACTTTTTATGAAATAGGAATGTCAGGAGGACGAATTACAAAATTTCATTTTTTCAAAGGGTAGTTGTGCGTATGTATAATGTTGAAAGAAGTAAATTTAGTTAACAAAACAACTTAATAATATCAATCGTTTTCCATTTGTGTCGATTATTATTATGTCCTGAGTATGTCGTTTTTACGTTACGTTGACATATAAATAATAAACAGATGAACAACAAAAATATTCCAACAATTCTATATTAACAATCTTTGGCATGCCGAGAAACTCTTAGACATTTTCTTGACCTCTCCTTTAGTAAACCCACTTCGAAATGTGTGGATATATTCAAGCAAGACAACAGTACCGGTCGAAGCTTCATGCACGTGTTTCCCTCCAATTACTCCGCCGAAGATTTCCATGGTATTGTCGAATTTCTCCAACGGAAGGAGTTGAATAAAATACTGGAAATGACGGACACACGCGGATTAACCCCTATTGCGACTGCCATATACAAACTGGACATTCTGCCTAAAACGATAGATCTTTTAACTGCTCGTCGTAACTCTTTCGAAGTCTTATACTGTGCTAATGCCATGAACATGAATCTGAAGACAATTTTTGGAAAGGGTCTAGAAACAGCCCTTGTCAGGCCGGACGAAAAATATATCCTTAAATTTCTGAAGTATATCATTATTTTTGCGTTTAGAGAGGATCGCGTTTCTCAACTTTATCAATGGTATGCTATTTACCTTATTTTTATCTTTTCAATCGCGGAAGAAAGGGTTTAATAATGTTAATGTTTTAAAATATCAAATCACTTAATTAGGAAATACCTGTATGATGAGGAACCTTCGTACGTCATTTTGTCAGAATGGATTAAGTACAAATTACATTTTTTACCACGATTACAAAAATAATATATAGAATAAGTATGTCTTGCGGAACCTTTTGACACAAGCTTACATATTAGAAGAGATTTTTGTTATCACACATCGTCCGCAATTCGAAGGGATAATAGATTAAACTTGAATACTTTCGTGACTTCAAGCATGGGAACTGAATACTTGGTAAATAGGCCAGGCATAAAGAGTATTTCTTGCTAAGTTTGAGGACCTAAAGTTACTGGTGATCAAGGTGGATCGGACTTGATTAAAACCTGTCATATGTAAAGTTTGTACAATAAAAGGGAAACTAACACTTTGCTGCATTTTATTTACTATGCATTTTTAAAATAAATTTAAATGATAATTAGTTTGCATTTCTGTTATAAAAACAAGCTAGCATGCGAAGATAGAAGAAATGAATACACTCGCCGAATGAAGCCCGTACAGTCAAGTTGGTTTTAGTAAGAGGAATACAAACTAATTTTAACATTAATAGACTTTAAAGAGCCATAAGTTAATGTGTTAATGTGTAAAGTTAATAAATGTATTATTTACAAAGTATGCCAAGAAATTTTATGAGATATTTTTCTAAAATTTATATAACAATGGCTAACAGAAGACCATCTACATATATCACAATGCAAGTTAGGCTTTTAAAGTGTAGTACTCTAATAATCTTAGCTTACCCACGCCTACAAATCGCAGAAAAATACTTATCAGGGAATGTTGAAGTTTTGCAGATTTGCGTCTGTTGGATTTCATTTCTCTTAGCAGCTTAATTTCTATAATTTACATTCTTGACTGAGAAAGTTTCCATTTGACACCAAGGATGATTTAAATACGGTTTGTTTCAATAGAAGCGAAATGGTTTTTGTGTTACAGCAGATTTTAACAGGGTTGGATAGGATGGCAACGATCATAATACAATGTTTTAAGCGAATCCTATTTCCTTAGATACAATCACAATAATGTGGCTTTATTTTATCATTATGTTATCTTAAAAGGCTACTAGATGAGCAGTCTTTGGACCTTCTGTTGGATGTAACGAAAAAGAACAGTAGTGTATGTACCTACCTCAACAACCTTCCTCTGTTTTCTTCTGCTAGTGAATACCACGAAGTTGTGAAATTTATCGTAGAGGTAGGGTTGGGGAACGTTTTATTAATGACGGACGAAGAAGGTTGGACACCAATTATGACTGCTCTATACACCTTGGAGATTCTTCCAAACACACTCCATTTCCTATCGTCGAGATGCAAAACAGATGAGGCCTTGTACGATCCCGAGAGATCAGGAATGAACACCACGAACGCAGTTACTATCGACGGGATGACAATTTTACACATAGCCGTACTTGGGAAGAGAAGCACGAAACTTCTCAAATACATAATTAATTTGGGAATTGGAGAATGCAACAACAACAAACCTGCTACGAGGTAATATATTGGTATTATTTATAATATTAACATTCCAATTAAGTATTTCTCATTCATCAAACAATTTGTTGCGCGCCGGCATAAAACTAATTGGGTTCCTCGTTATAACGTCAACTGGGCCGACTTTACTGAAAGATTAAATGCATGCATAACTAAAAATTCAGGAATTATCTCATAAAAGTCATTTCTAGAGCTAGTCGCCTGTAATATTAAATTTCGATTATTATTACTACAATATTGCAATTAGAGTCTGTTTTGATAATACCATTATAGACCTTCTGAAAATCAATGTCTTAGTTTTTGACTTGGTCACCGACTAACTATGAACTAGGAGAAAACGTTTTGTTCAAAAATACCTGATCTTAGTTAGATATTTAAGACTAGTTCATCATTATTTCAGGTTAAAAAATTGCTTTTGGATGTCAACAGTTCAGATTATTAAGTCCAGTAATAGTTTATTGTAGAGATGTCTCAGTCACAATGCATGAATTAACTGGGTAAAAAGCTATATACTGCTAATCACATGGTTTCAGTATCCTTAATACTTTCATGTCATTGCAGTTTAAGCTATGTTTCCAAAAATTGTGATACCGAATCTCAGTAACTTATATATTTTCTTCGTAACAATTGCTTGCAACCATTAGGGCACCATAGTTTCTGAATTCTTCATTACATTTTAAGTCTAGTCTACACATCCAATTTTCAGTTGGAAGTGACCACTTTATCACAATGAGGAAAATTTTCAGAACTTCAGTGTACAACTTTCTCGAGTTCACGTCGAAAAACTAAGAGCGAAAAAGTGCAATTTTTCACGGATATTTTGCATCAAAATGAACTCAAATTATTTCAAGTGGACAACCCAAACAAACAAAATATATTTAAAATAGAAAAAAAATATAATTGCAATTTGTATTTAGATTTTTAAAAAAAGTGAAAGCATTGAAGAGATTATCACATGAAAAGGTATTGCGAAATGTTTTGAAGATTAGATACATATATTCAACTATAGGTTCCAAGGTCAGAACGTTACAAATCCAGGTTGCATATCCGACAAATTTTATCAGGAATTATAATTTACTTAGCATTTCCAATAAAGCTTTAACTTACAAACATTAAATAGAACTCTAGATGACTGAAGTGTTATATTAAGTTTTTACTTAAATTTTATTTGTGTTATTTATGAATAAAATTTATTTGATTTTTCTTTCAGTTTACAATCTATGGATTGTCTGGATATATTAAAACAGGACAGAACCGGTAGCACCTTCATGCATGTGCTTCCTTCCAAATACTCTCCGGAGGACTTCCACGATATTATCGATTTCCTCCAACAGAAGGAATTGGGTATAATACTGGAAATGAAGAACAAGCAAGGATTGACCCCGATTGCGATTGGAACATACAGCCTGGATATTCTACCCAAAACCATTGATCTTTTAACCGGTCGTCGTAATTCTTACGGAATCTTATACAGTGCTGATGCCATGTACACAAATCTAATAACAATGTCCGAAAATGGCACAGAAACAGCCTTGGGCGGCCCAGTCGGAGGCTATGTCCTTAAATTTCTGAAGTACACCGTTATTTTGGCGTTGAGAGGAAATCGCAGTTCTCAATTTAATCCTGGGTAATATATTTTAATTTGTGTTTTCTCAATCCGTCGAAATAAGTTCCGAAAAATAAAAAACCTTTACAACATCAAGATGTTAGTTAGGTATGTTGACTTATTGGCCAAAATGTATTCAACTATGCACTTCAGTATTTCAACCGATACCATAAATTATATGTTTATTACGCTTATGTTTGGAAGATATTCTGAGAAGAACTTATATTTTAAATTTTAGTTACAAATACTTTGATTCAATGAACCAAAGGGTACACTAGCCGGAACAATCTGCTTTACAGATCACTATGAAGAATGTACTGTTGATAATATATACAAACTATATTTCCATCTGTAAATCTAAATGATTTTCAATGCGTCTTATCACAATTTTATGTAAGACTGGTTAATGGAAGTCCATCCACACATTTGTATACTTGGAAAGTGTAAAATTGTTAATGTCTAATGCATTAGCAAATTAAATACCCACAAATAACTGCAAAGTGTGTTATTTGTTAATAATCCGGTGTGAGATTTGACACTGGCTTAGTGTTTCGAAGTTGATAGTCATCAGTCTCTTGTTATCTGTAATCATTTCAAGAAAATGGAGCTCATGAGGATAAATCAACGTTTTAAGAGATTAGAGATCAACACGTAGACTTATGCTGTAGACTAAAAATCAGAATCACCGTCTTTTATTTTGGAGAGATTTTATTCTTTATTCAGAAGCTCAGTATTTCGCAATTATAATTAATCTATTTTTTAAATTTGTGTCTCAGCGAGCAGTCTTTGGAAGTTTTATTGGATGAATTGAAAAGGAACAATAATGCGTTCACCTACATCTTCAACCTTCCCCAGTTTTGTTCAGCAAGTGACTACCACGAAGTGGTGGAATTTTTCCTAAAAACGGGTCTTGGGGACATACTGTTAATGCCAAACGAAAATGGGATAACGCCAATCATGAGAGCCATGCATGTATTGGAACTTCATCCAAAAACGCTGGATCTCCTGACTTGCAGATGTGAAACCAGTGAGGCTTGGCACTATTCGAAAACCATAAGAATAAATCCTAACGCTGCTACTACGGACGGGCAGACAATTTTGCATATAGCTGTACTTGGAAAGAGGAGCGTCAATCTTCTAAGGTACATAATAGATTTGGGAATGGAGGAACACGGAGACAATGAATCTTCTTTGAGGTACAATATTTGCTTTATAATCAATTTTAGCATTCCAATTTAAGCTGTGCTCACATATAATGTTTTAGGACAACATTACCTTTAATTGGTTTCCCCACTTTAATCACCCATTGGCTTGGCATGATTTTAGAAAATACCAATTAGTTTAAGGGTGGAGTCCTTACGTGTTACAAAAGTGAAGTGCCTCCGACATTCATGAAAGGTTTTATATATAAAATATACACACATATATGTATTCAAGTAGAGAAAAGTTAACTTCTAAAACACAAGATCCGGCCAATGTTTATGTTGCGTCAGAGTACGAAAAAAAATCTGACTCTGTAGTAACATACGTCTACGTTGAAATTGGAGTTAAGTAGTGCATTAATAATAAAAAAGTGAATTTTAAAGTACTCTATAGGGTAATATTTCATGCTGTAAAATAATTAGAATATTTTAGGAAAATATTTTTTTATACACGTCAATATTTTATTATAACTAAATTGGGTTCACAATGCATCTACAATAACTCTTATTAATATAGTACTACAAAATGTAACCTAAAATACTGGCCAATATTGTCATATTCAAGCTAGATTGGTGGTAGTTTGCACTAGTGAATTTGTACTTGAATTATGCGAAACTCTTAACAGCTCGTATCAACTGACATCATTAGACGGTTTTGCTCCATCAATTGTTTGATTTCTAATATAACCCTTTACTATGTAAGTCTACCGTGCATTTAATGAATAGATCTTTAACTGCAATATACCCATTGAAAAATTAATTATTTGTTGGTTACGAAACCGTTTATACAGCAAAAATCTTAGTTAAAGTATTTCACAATGAGATTATTAAATGTTGCTTCTTTTATGAATCAAACGTACCTGATTTTCTTACAGTGAGGCGACTCGTTTGGATATACTAAAGCAGGACGACAACGGACGTACATTCATGCACCTTTTTCCATCTAACTACTCTTCGGAAGACTTCCACGACATTATTGATTTTCTACAACAACAAGGATTTGGTAAAATACTGGAAATAACGGACAAGCACGGATTTACCCCGATTGCAATTGCAACATACAACATTGAAATTCTACCCAAAACTATAGATCTCTTAACCCACCGTTGTAATTCATACGGAATCTTATACAGTGCTGATGCGATGTACACGAATCTGATTACAATGGATTCTTCCCAAAGAGGCTTAGAAATATCACTGGCCGGGACAGCGAATATCTTTAAATTTCTGAAGTATATCATTATTTTGGCTTTGAGAGAGAATCGCAGTTCCCAATTTAACCCTTGGTATGATATTTATTTTATCTTTAAAATTGGGTAAAGCATTTAACATCTGGTAGAAACATTTTTAGTAAAATCCTAGTGTCATGGGGCTAAATGATACCAAATAAATACAGCTAGATGGTGTCAGTTTTGCAAATTGAGTTTGTATATTTTAAGATCTTGGCTGATAGGCGTTGTAACTTTTCGCCAGTAATTGTTTCGGTGATATTGTATAAATCAGTGGAAATTTAGTGGCAATTACTAAAAGTGTCGAATCTCATTTGGTAAATTAACCACGGATGCTTTTACTGATTTCACATTTTCTTAAATTGAAACACAAAAATATACACTTTTTCCATTTTGTTTGATTTGTCACTCAGCGAGCAGTCCATGGAAACTTTGTTCGAGGTATCAAAAAAAGACAATACCGCATTCACCTACCTGTTCTACCTTCCACATTTTTGTTCTGCTAACGACTACCACCAAATGGTTGAATTTATTTTCGTGGCGGGACTGGGCAACATTTTTTTAATGACGGACGAAGATGGTTGGACACCAATCATGAGTGCTGTGAACTTCATGGAAATTCTTCCAGCAACGCTCGATCTCCTTACATGTGGCTTTAATTTGAACGGAGGCTTACAAAGCGCCATGAAAATAAATTTAAAATCCGTTTCGAACGACGGTCTGACGATTTTGGACTTAGCGGTAGCCGGGAAGAGGAGCCTGAATCTTCTGAAATACCTCATTAACATAGGATTTGAAGAATGTGGGACAAGCGAATCTGCGCTGAGGTACCTTTGCGTTATTTAAAAAATTACGCCCTCAATTTTAGACGGCAACATTAGACGGTTTTCAATAAGTATTCAAATTACTGACAAAACATTTTGTACACTACTCTGTCCTAAAAACGCTAATGATGATAAGATTGCAAATGTAGTGGAGAGACTTCTTACACTATTTTCTAATTACAATCATTAAATATTATTTCTTATGTAAATAATGTTTATTTGATTTTTTCTCTCAGTAAACCATCATCGGATTCCTTGAATATATTGAAGCGGGACAGTAAAGGACGCACCTTCATGCACTTGTTTCCATTAAGTTACTCTGCGAAAGACTTCCACGACATCGTGGAATTCTTCCTACAGAAGGGATTGGGTAACACACTTGAAATAAGGGATAACCACGGATTGACCCCTATCGCGATTGCAACATACATATTAGACATTCAGCCCAGAACCATTGATCTCTTGACCAGTCGTTCTAATTCTTATGGATACTTATACAGTGCTAATGCGGTATATGATAATCTGAAAACAGTTGCCCAAAATGGCTTAGAAACAAACCTCGTCTGGCCAAACGGAAAATATATCTTTAAATTTCTGAAGTACATTATTATTTTGGCGTTGAGACAGGATGGCAGTTCTGAATTCAACTTTTGGTAGGATATTTGTTTTAATTTGTTAGTTGGGAGAAATATGGGCTAAAGAGTATTAATTTATTAATTACAATATCAAAAACATGTGATCAGCAGATTCTTTTTGTCAGCTAATCAACGTGGATTAACTAAAGAATAGAAGTTTGCAACGCTTTAAAACAAATTGTTTTTGGCTTGTTTAAATGGGTAAGAGACAACCATGCTCGCAGTAGACAGAGCAAATGTCTTGAAATTTATCAAGCCCATCAGCATAATGGGATTGAAAGCGGACCGCGGATTTAAATTTAACCATTGATATAATAGTTATTGAAGATATTTATATATTTGTTTTGTGGAAATGTGTCAGTGCCTCCATCCGTCCGCAAATACTTTTACTCAAAAAACCGTTATAATTTTCAAATTGTGTATCACCAATCGATTGTACATTACCATTGCTCGACAATGTGGAACTAGGAAGCAATATGTTAGCCGATAGCTACAGCTAAGGTCTCAAAGTTCAAAGTGCAGTATATGCGTTAAGCATATGGTTTATGCTCCTTTTTTGATCACAAGTAACAATAAGAAACCTGATATCGAGTACTATAGGTAGAAATCGTTTACGAGTAATTGTATTTCTAATATTTGTAAACCATCGGCACTGCATTTCTATTACAACCACCACTATCATCAAACACCTATAACCGTCACCACATTCCTTCCGCCACCACCAGGACAGCCGTAAGAATATTCCTGTCAGATCCATCATAATAATTATATTCCTACCTTCACCACATAAAAATTCCTAATTTTATTAGCAAACTCTTACAACCAACACCACCACTACCATTTTAACATCAACACAATGGTATCCTTCTATTCTTCGTCACAGATTTACAATCATTATTTGTTGTTTTATTGATTATTTATGAATTACTTTGATTTATTGTTGCGCAATTGTGGGAAGTAGTAACTGTATAATATTATTTTTACAATATGAAATACGACCAATAGATTTGTCTTGTAGGAGATATTTTTAAATTGGTAATTTTGGTCAAATCAGCCTTCCTCTAATTTTTGAGTCTACAAGATCTAAACTAAATTAGCATAAGTTTAACTAAATCAAATAAAAATCAGCAAAACTCATTAATGCTTGTGGCAGTAAGATGGAAATCATTGCTTAGGCCCTTGGTAGTCTGACAGACCTTATTATAGTAAAAATATATTACCGACAAGGTATAAAAAGAATAATTTTCCCAGAATAGACTATATAGATTTTTGATTAGCCTTTTTCCAACGAATTAATCAAAACATGCTCAATAATAAACCGCCGGTACTTATTATTTCAAAGTATTTTTAATTGGAATGCTTTAACTGACTAATGATAAAAGCCAACACCTACACTTTATCCTTTATAGCGAGAGCCTCGGCGTGCTAAAAGCACACACAAATCATCTGACTTACGCCGAATACACGACGACCGGCTGCGTTCTGGAGATAGCCTAGGCTTTTGCTATAATGGATAAAGAGTGCCTAAATTTGAAATATTTCTCGTAAGTGATTGTTTAGATGTGAGGTTCATAGGTTCGGTCAAACATTTCACCTCAGATAGATTCATTTTTAATTAAAGCATTTAGATCATGTAATGAGTAATATTAATAAGGCAAGATTGCATCAGCTTTACAGGTTTAGTTTGAATAATTTGCAAACTTTGTTGAGGACCATTGGCATCTTGTCGTCAGTAATTGTTTTAGGAGTACAATTTGTTCCGTGAAAGTTTGGCATAAAGTGCGTTTTAGAAAAATACTCACAGAGTAGAATCATATTATATAAACTAATTTAGGATGCTGCTACTATTAGATGATATTCGATTTCGTTAAATTGAAGCCCATTGTATAAATATAAACTTTTTTCCCTTTTGTTTCATTTGTCGTCCAGTGAGCAGTTTATGGAAACTCTTTTGGATGTATCAAAAAAGGACAATGCCGCATTCATCTACCTGTACTACCTTCCACAGTTTTGTTCTGCTAACGACTACCACCAAATGGTTGAATTTTTTATAATGGCGGGACTGGGTGACATTTTGCTGATGACAAACGCAAGTGGTTGGACACCAATCATGAGTGCTGTGAACTCCATGGAAATTCTTCCAGAAACCCTCGATCTCCTTACATGTGGCTTTAATTTGAACGGAGGCTTACAAAATTCAAACGCACAGAAGATCAATTTGAATGCCGTTACAAACGATGGCATGACGGTTTTGCACTTAGCTGTAGGCGGGAAGAGGAGTATCAATCTTCTGAAATACCTCATTAATATAGGACTTGAGGAATGTGACACCATGGGGTTTATATCAGGGTACCTTGGTTTTATTTACAATCTTATTATGAGTAATGTCCATGGTTGAAACTTATTAGCGCATAATGTATATAATCATGTTTTGATGAAATGTTTTACAAAACTTCGTAACCCAAAATTTCCATTCATTGATATAATTAAACAATTTGCTACATCCATGTATATATGATATTCGAATTGCCCCTTAATAGATTTTAGAATACAAAGATTTACAGTTTCACACAGCGATAAATTAAAATGTAGCATTTTCTTATTTATATATTTTGTATATTTTATATCTTAAATGAATAAAGCTTGTTTAATTTCTTTCCCAGTCAACCGCCAAGGGATAGTTTGGACATATATAAGCAGGACACTGATGGAGAAACCTTCATGCACGCGTTACCTTCCAACTATTCTTCCGAGGACTTCCACGAAATGATCGAATTTCTCCAACAGAAAAAAATGGGTAAAATACTCGGAATTATGGACGAGCGCGGACTGACCCCCATTGCGATTGCAACATACAAGCTGGAAATTCTAAATAGAACAATTGATCTTTTAACCGGTCGTCGTAATTCATACGGGTACATGTACAGTGCTGATGCCATGTATAAAAGTCTGAATACAATATCTCAAAACGGCTTGGAAGCAGCTCCTGTCGGGCAAGACGGAGTACATATCCTTAAATTTCTGAAGTACATCATTATTTTGTCGTTGAGGGATGACCGCAGTTCTCAATTTAACCCTTGGTAAGAATGCTTATTGATTTTATCAATTTAACCAAGACCTATTAACTACAAATAAATAACTAACCCTACAAATTAAATTACGTTCCTTAAATGTGTTTGTGGCAAATCGGTCTGACAAACAGGAGCATAATTTTGGTAGCTTCTACTATCATGTGATGAAACGAATCGTATCGTTTGCAGTATCGGCTCCATTACACATCATGATTAATGTAAAGTGTAACTGATAAAGTGCACAAAACATTACTATGGACGTATGGCTAATTACCAATATCCCATTCGGCACATTAATGTAAAATATGATTTACGACAGACTGCTCTACAGATTATTTCAAACCAATCGCTTTCTAATAATAATGCTTTAGCTTAGTAATGATATAAGCCATAATCTATGCTAATAAATGAAATTTTCCCCAGAAGTTTTGAAATATGTTGAGGTATTGGCACTTTTGCTTAAAATTTAACCTCTTACAACTTTAAAAAATCCTTAAGATCATGTAAGGAAAGGTGCCAAAATTGACACGGCAGAATTAAAAAAGCCACACAAATTTATTTTTCATAATTTAAAATACAGGGTGGTAAACAGTGGGTCCTTAATTGCACTATTTGTTTCAGAATATAGTATATTTAGATGCAAATGAAACATTCAGTGTGTTCAAAACGTACTGACAGAATTTAATTAAATTTTTAACACTGATATCTTATCCTTATATTATTAGATGGTTGTCCGTTTTGTTAGATACAAGCAGAATAATTTGTACTTTGGCTTTTGTTTAATTTGCCGCTAAGCGGGCAGTCCTTAGAAACTCTTTTGGATGTATCGAAAAGGAACAAGAATGCGTTTACCTACCTCTACAATCTTCCTCTGTATTGTTCTGCTAATGACTACCACGAAATGGTGGAATTTTTCATTAAAGCAGGACTGAGTGATGTTTTGATAATGAGGGACGATGATGGTTGGACACCGATTATGTTTGCTGTATGTTGTATGGACATTCTTCCTAAAACTCTAGATTTACTTACGTGCAGCTTGAAATTGAATGGGGTTTTGGAAACTTCAAATATCATGACAATAAATTTGAATGCCGTTACAAACGATGGCCTGACAATTTTGGACTTAGCGGTTGCGGGAAAGAGGAGCACGACTCTTCTGAAATACCTAATTGATCTTAAACTGGAAGACAACATCACCAAAGAATCCACTCAAGGGTACATGTTTTATTTAATTTTATAACTAGAATCTTATTTTTTAAACGGAAACTCTGGTTGATTTTGACAGAATATCACTCGTCATTCGGTGTTCGAAAATTATTCTGAAGTATCGACCAAAATTGACAACATTATTCCTAAATCCATGCATTTACAATTACATAATGTTGTAGTGAATATGTAAAATCTTTTCACTATTTACAAAAAGACATTTACAGAGCATGTTTTCAGATGCGTCATTAGTAGGATTTTATTTACTCTTGTGACGTTTATTATAAGATATTCTGTTATATTAGCATAACGTACTAATTACAAACAGAACTATAACTGCAATATAGTCTCACAAAATTCTCTAAAGTAGGTTTTGGAGTTGTTGTCTAGAAACTTACACAACAAGCCTTAGCAGTAGTAGTTTCGTTCCACAATTATTATATTATATTTCTTTTATGAATAAAGGTGGTTTCATTTCCTTCTCTGTCAACCGACTGTCATTCGGCCGGATATATTTAAGCAGGAGAGTACTGGAGTGACCTTTATGCACGCGTTTCCTTCCAAGTATTCATCGGAGAACTTCCACGAAATTCTAGAATTCCTCCAACAGAAGAAATTGGGTAAAATAATGGAAATGACTGAAACGCGCGGACTGACTCCGATTGCGATTGCAATATACAAACTGGATATTCTGCCTAAAACCATAGACCTCTTAACTTCTCGTAAGAACTCTTACGGAGTCTTATACAGTGCTGATACCATGTTATCAAGTCTGAAAACAATTTTCCAAAAAGCCCAGGAAACAGCTCTTGTCGGACAAACCGGAGAACATATCCTTAAATTTCTGAAGTACATAATAATTTTGGCGTTGAGGAAGGATGGCAGTTCTCAATTTAACCCATGGTAGGATATTTGTTACATATATGTTGTTTTCTGAATCAAGGGGATACATATATGTCAATTTTATTAATGTTGTGCAATATAAATCACTCGCCATCATCTCATTTATTTTGTAAGTTGATCTGAATAGATTACCTATACACTAAAACAGATAGGTTTATCGTATGTACTGTTTTGCTACAAAAGGGCCTATCCACATTCAACGGCTAGCATTGTCTGCTGTGTTACTTGTACTAATCAAATTAAATCGACAATATTACATACGAAGAATTCTTTCCAAATATCAAGCAAAACAATTTTCATTACTCCAATCCACAAATTAATGTAGAGTTGATCAACGGCAAGCTGACCGCAATCAGCATTGTAAACCATAGTATATGTTTTGCAAATGTTAAAAAAAATTTATTCCAGTTGAAAATTTAACTCCAACAGATAGTTAAAAAATATCATAGTGGCTAAAATTTGATATCTTGTCTGTTGTCACATGTAATAGTGGTAGGAATGTAGTATATTTCAATGGAAGTGAAACATTTATTGGGTTAGAGACAAATAGAGTAAAATTAGGTTTTGAAAACTAGCCTTGGATGGTTCTAGTTGGGGTGATTTTCCTTCACTTTAGACCAACGTACTATAAAATACATTATTTTTTATTTAATTTATTCTACTTTGTCACTCAGCGAACAGCCATTGAAACTACTGTCGGACATTTCAAAGAAGAACAATAACACATTTACTTACCTCTTCCACCTTCCTCAGTTTTGTACTTCTGACGACTACCACGAAATGATGGAATTTCTCATAAAAGTGGAATTGGCAGATATTTTGTTAATGACAAACGAAGATGGTTGGACGCCAATCATGCATGCTGTGTTCGTCCTGGAAATTCTTCCAAAAACACTCGATCTCCTTTTCGGCAGACGTAATTCAGATCCGGGTTTGCAAAATTTGAAAAAAGTAACAATAAACCTGAATGCCGTTACTATCGATGGGAAGACAATTTTGCACCTAGCCGTACTTGGGAAGAGGAGCACACACCTTTTGAAGTACCTAATTAATTTGGGACTTGGGTCAGGTGGAAACCGCGAATCTGCTCTGGGGTACAGTAGTATTTGTTTTATTTACAATTTCAGCATTTCTATTATGGAAGAGTGGTTATTGTTGTATGCTATTCAACGTAAGGAATTATTTTCCCGATTTTATTGATTAGTTAGATGGATGTTCCAAGAAACACGGTTTCTGTGGTGTGGGTTTTAAACTATACTTGAGCATATATTCTTTCCCATGCATAATTATTCCAATTCTGCTGCCATATGGTTTTCATGGTTTAGTGAGGGGATTGATAATCACAAATGCTCCGCATACAGAATGATAAGGATAAAATACAATTTGAGTTAATTAATATAATATGAGGAATCAATGAGGGAGATGAAATATGTAAGCTGACGAATCAAAAATGTTTAAAGTTTTACTATAAGGTTCAAACATCCTGAATTAACCTGTTGTGCTTTGTGCAATTTTACTTTCCAATGCGCTGTACTTTTAAAAGACCTGGACAACCCATCTCACATCGCTCTTAAAAATGAAATGTAAATATTGACTTAAACCTGAATGTAATAGTCGTTTTGTGCAATCCCGTTCAATCAGTTTAGTTTTGTTGGCCACGCAAACCTAACCACAGTATATTAATGAAGTTCTAAAATACTGTTCTTACACATCCTTTTGTTTTGTAGAAACTCTTGTGAGATTCAGTCAATTTAGTTCTGTCCGTGGGTCATAAAATCTTAGCTAAAATGGTCCAGTTAAAATTTGTGTTAAATGAAATAGCTGAAACCTTGAAACGTAAAATTCGAGACCGGCTTTTAGAATAGCATAATCATACACCTAATTAACTAAAGAATCATTTATAATGGAGGACAAATCATATGATAACGCCAATTATCATAAATCAGATATCCAGTAAAGCGGAGATAAATATCAGCCATAGTTTTAAAACGTTACTTCCTTTTCAACAAAATATCATTTTCCAAGTATTGTGATGTTCTAGTGTATGCTGAAGTGGGTGTAATTTAATATTCTACATGCACTATTAATTCTTCACTAATTGTTTATAAAAGCGTTCCCCACTACTTGCATTTCTAAAGGATATGTTCAACAATTGTCTCACAAAAATCGAATAATCTTACAAATTAGGCTGTGGTTTTATCACTACAATTTAAGCTTTGTCTACCAAGCTTTGTCTACAACTGGTCATATTTACAATTCAATTGACGATCATAATCACAACTTATAAGACGGAGCGTGTTTAGTAGTTTCGATTACCATTTCGGATAGGTTAATTATAAATGGCTTCAATGATATACGTTTATGTTTAGTTTGGTAACTATTCCTCTCTGTGGATTTGAATCCTTAAATTTTTATTATGTGAATTACTTCCAATATACTTAAGGGATCAACATTCCACATTAGGCTTGGATATACGGACACAGGACGAAGAGGATTTTACGTTTCTGCATTATCTTCCCGCAATGTACACACCTGAGGATTACCATGAAATGATGGAGTTTATATTAAATGCTGGACTGGGAGATTTACTCTGTATTTCATGCAAGAGGGGCGGATACACTCCACTTTCCACTGCCATGCAGGTGTTGGAAGTGTTGCCACAAACTTTGGAGTTGATGACTCACCGCCATACCCTCAGTCAAGAAAACGAAAATAGCAACACAACATACGTTGACTTGAATTCCATAGATGAAGACGGATCATCAATTCTTCACATTGCCGTGAGAGGAAAACAAAGCTTAGAATATATCAAACTTTTGATATGTTTAGCCTCAGATCAGAACAACGAACTATGCGATGAAAGGTAATATTTTGTTCTGTTAAATGCATAGAAACACGATTAAAATTTAATCTCTTTATTATTGTATGAACACTCTGACAATTATCGTTAAAATTAATCCTCAAACTAAAATCCTATAATTGCAAAAAGCATCGCCAATCATCTACATGTCTACGTATTGATGGCAACATATATGTAATTTGATGTACAAATATCGAGCATAACTAAATTTTAAATGATTGGAGGAGCAAACCGAACAATAGGCGATAACGTTTTACGAATCATATTTTAGAGACCAGTCTACTTGAAAGATCTAATAACAAATTATTTGTACTTCAGCAGTAACGAAATAATCAGTTTACTTGTTGGTGGCAATTTAGACTTTGTTTCATATATATCTTTATATTTTCGTAGAAACTGGTGTAGGTTTTCCTGGTATATATGTATTTGCAATGGTAGGAATTTATCCTCTCACAATATATGTCTTATCTAATTGTAAATAGGAACGCAGCTTATAATGAACAGTTGTTAACACTTTTATTTCATTTAAATTCTTTCTACTTTATGAATTTATCACTCTACGTACACTTTCTACATAGCTCCAATTAATATTATTGAAAGCAAGCTATATAAATAGCTTGATTGTAATTAAGTTAAGTTAAGTTTTGTTCTAATACGTTGTGTCCTTTATTAGGTGCGATGAATCCATAAACTAAAAGCTTACAACGTAATTGTGCCACGTCTTGGAAATTGGTTAAGCGATTAATTTTTTGCATAAATGTTTAATTTTAATAATATTGATAACCATTGGAGACTTTAATTAAAGGTCACTTTATGCTTGACTGAATCATATTTTGAATTACAATTGCCTCATGAAATTTGAATTCATTGCTTCCCCACAACGTTCCATAAAAAATAAATAAATTAAAAACGTTTAAGAGAAATATAAATTCTGGCAGGTCACCCAACAAATCAACGGTAGCATTAAAAAAATATGTAATTTTTGTTGCAATTTATTATAACCCAATGATCTACTCTAACCTAAACAAACGACAACCTGTTCGGGAATGTGTTTTAAGGCGTAATACTGCTACTTATCATTAATCAACACAGCTTCTCAAGACGAAATCCTTTAATAATTGACGCATTTATCAGTACAATAATAATGGCAGTAACTGAAATTGCAAAGTCGTGTCTTAGCCTTTTGGCTAATAGTTATAAATTGGTATTATTATTAATATTATTTTGAATAATTTTACAGAGATCCTTCAACCCCCCAAATACATACAGGACTAAAGTTGGATGCTCTGAAAACAAATAATAATGGGTGCACATTTATGCACCTATTTCCGTGCTATTATTCAGCGGATGAGTACCATAAGATGACTGAATTTCTTATTAAGAGGAGGCTAACGGAGGTTTTTCGTATGTCATGTAATGGCGGATGTATTCGCCTACATCTTGCGATTTATGAGATGGAAGGCCTTCCAAAACCTCTGGAGCTTTTTACAGATGATGAACAATACTCAGTTAATGAAAAACTAAAATTAGAGCCTGTAGATTTAATGGGAAATATTCTTCACCATTCAATTATGGGCGAGCGGGATTTGGACTTTATTAAGCTATTAATTAATTCAGCTACAGATTGGAATGTTGCAAACATTCACAATACCAATTTAGTAAGTCTGGCAGCATCTGCAGGAAGAATTGATTATCTAAAATATTTCTTTGAGCTAGGCTGTGATGTCAATGAAATGGATAATGATGGCGATAATGCACTTCAAGATGCGGTTCATAAAGATTCTGAAACTGTGCTCGAAGTGGTTGAATTTTTAATTTTGGTTGGGGCAAAAAAACATAATGTGAGCAAACGTGGGAAAACAGCGTATGATTACGCAATGGAAAAGGGAATAACAGATGGAAGGATATTAAACTTACTTCAATAGCTAATTAGCCAATGTTGGCTGTAATTATGTTTCATGTGAATTCAAATTTAGTAAACATTCTGAGGAATTTGATGAGTGTATTTCTAACCCATGAATGATTGAACACTTTACCATTCGAAATTTCCATTCTGTAACTTTAGTTTACACCAAATTATATTTACCTAAGAATTAATGAGGCGATATTGTAAATTATATTCTCGTTTGAGTGAAAATGTTTATTATGAAAGCAATTGCTCTCAGTTAACGGGATGTCCGTCTCCGTCTTTTTCCAGCTAAGCTATTCTTTCTATTACAATTAAACACTTCCTTTCCTTCCTCGATTAAACCCTCCTCTTCAACTGACTTCATCTGCCAACTTTCACTGACATTAATTCCTCTATCAGGATTCAAGTACTAACAATAAAACACCACTATGCACTTATATCCAACTTCACAAATTATAAAGATATCTCCAGAGTCAAATTTTATAAAATCTTGTCACAATTAAAACAACAATCAATTATATCAACAATAAAAATTCGTTGCAATAATTCACTCTCATTTTTTTCATCATATCAATCCTCTCACAATTCTGATTAATTCCCAATTACAGTAAGTCCATCGGTTATGAGAAATTGCTTGTAACGCACATTTAGAAAGTAAAATCTGATATCATATTCAAATTCCTCTTAGAAAATTTAATAAAGGGGCAATTTGAAAGTTTTGAAATCATTGGGGTATAATGATACTGGGAAGAATATGTGATGAAAAT